>JAIUZE010071048.1:0-25466 GCA_022085475.1 Heliosperma pusillum
ATCATATTCATTACATGTATTTTATTAAGAACTCTAAACATTTGAATTATTAAATCTTACTAAAACCCGCTTGACTTAAAGGACTTAAAGGATATCATATTAAACTATAATCTCGTATTATAATTTCTAACATGTGAGAAATAATAATTTTATGAAAAACCCTTTTAATTAAATATTTTACTTATTAACATTTCTCACTTGCTAAATATTACAAAACACGATAAAATAACAATAACTTAAAAACCGTCACAAGTCCAAAGTGAGGTCTCATGGGTTGATTTGGGCCGGACAAGACACGGGCCTGGACTGGGCCCACGGGCCTGGTTTGGGCTGTTTTGGCTTTTTGATCGACTTTACTAAAAACCGTTTCTTAATATTTCCCGCATGCTTAACATATTTAAAACCCGTCAAAACAACAACAAAACAATCAAGTATCGACACAAACCCAAAGACCAAAACCCGGACCAACCCAGACCGGGCTGGACCGGTCTGGACCAAGCTGAACCGGGCCTGAACCGGGCCTGAACCGGCCGGTTTGGGCTGGTTTTTCCGGCCATTCTCCACGGTTCAAACAACCACAATTCCAAATTAATTCTAACATGTTTTTAATTAACAACATCCATTTTTAACAACCAATTTAACCATCAATCATACAAAAATCATGTTTATAAATAAATCATACAAATATGTCAAGAACACTAAACATGCTATAAATTCATAAAACATAATAACAACAACTACTTATCATGTTACTAACTAAAAATCATAAGTAACAATAATATAAACTAAAACTAAAGGTGAACCAAAAACAAAAGTTATGTGACATTAATTCGTCGAGTAAATCGGAATCGTTACCTTAGCTAGCAAAATCAATTAGCACCACAAAAATAAGAAGTATAAACCCGTCTACTAATCTTCACCCAAAATATACGAGTCACCAAACTCGTCTTCAAAATCTTCCCCTATAAGAAATGACAAGAATAACATTATTATAATTAAAACTTGATTTTCCATAATTAAAGTGTTGAAAACGATTTTGTCGGAATTGAAAATAAACCGTACTTGAAGATGGAGAGCAAAGAGGAGATTCTAGAAATATAAGTTAGGACGGATTTGAATAAGAAATGAAGGTTTTATGACGATTTTGCTCAAGAACGACAAAGAACGATGAAGAACGACGAAGAACGATGAAGAACGATTAAAGAAAGTATTAATTAGATCTTAAGTTGATTTATTGTAAAATGAAAGGTAGTTAGTGAGTAATGGAGGGTGGTTGGGCCGTGTAGTTATAGAAGAATTAATGAGTCGGGTTTTGAAATTGTTGTTACGGAATTGACTCGGGTTTAATAATTATATTACGGTAATTGATTTGATATAATTAGATATTAATTTAATTAAACCAAATATCTAGATATTATGTTATTGTAATCAAAAGAAAGGAAAATATCAAGTCCTATGAGAGGGTGGGAGTGCCGTGTGGTTTAGGTAGTAGTCGGATCTGTTTTTGAGCGATTTGCGTAATTTTCGTTGACGGATCGATAAAGTAACAAATATCTAAGATATTTGTATTAGTTTAATCGAAACAATTAAAATATCTCAAGTGAGTGGAAAACGATGACATGGGCGTGTGACTCATGCCAAAGCGGGTTTTGGTTTGTTTCGGGATTTAAGTTGACTCAGGAATAGTTAAATGACGTTTGGGGTTAAATCGTAAAAGTTATTCTTTAATTCCGAATAAATTCAAAATAATTATATTAAATTATCATAAATTAAAATAAATCTTAATAAAAATAAATTAAATTTATTATTTTTCAAAATAAAATTTCGGTCTTTAAAATTACGAGGTGAGTCGGAAAAGTCAACGAAAGTCAAAGTCACTTAAAAGTCAAGAAAAGTCAAAGATGACTTAAAAGTCAAGAAAAGTTAATGACGACTTAAAAGTCAAGAAAAGTCAATGACGACTTAAAAAGTCAAGAAAAGTCAAAGACGACTTAAAAGTCAAGAAAAGTCAAAGACTACTTAAAAAGTCAAGAAAAGTCAAAGACGACTTAAAAGTCAAGAAAAGTCAAAGATGACTTTAAAACGGGATTCTCATGAAATCTCGCAGAAATTCCAAATACGAACTCGGAATTTCCAAATACGACTCGAAACAATAAATTCTATTTTAAAACTTAACTTTGCTGAAAAGTATTCGTAAAACATTTTTACTAGAAAAATTGGGTACTTTTCGGGTTGTTACATTGTACCTCTCCCAAGCTTCATATAGGCTCTCATCACCCCTTTGTCGGAAACTAGTGATTTGACTTCTCAACAAAGCGGTCTTTTCTGGAGGAAAGTACTTTCGGTAGAAGGCAAGAGCTAAACTATTCCAATCGGTGATCCCTAATCTAACCTTATCAAGGCTATGTATCCACAATTTTGCCTTACCCCTCAAAGAGAATGAGAAGAGCATCTCTCTAATCTGCCCTTGGGTGACTCCAGTTTGTCTAATAGTGGA
Organism: Heliosperma pusillum; assembly: GCA_022085475.1. Taxonomy (NCBI): domain Eukaryota; kingdom Viridiplantae; phylum Streptophyta; class Magnoliopsida; order Caryophyllales; family Caryophyllaceae; genus Heliosperma; species Heliosperma pusillum. The sequence continues at coordinate 2,498 of JAIUZE010071048.1, forward strand.
GCAATAGTCACATAAGTTTTGGATATGAAGGTTGGGATCTTCTGTGGCATTGCCACTAAATTGGCTTCTTTCTATAAGGTTAATGAAGGCAGGTTTTGTTTCGAAGTTTGTGGCTGTGATTTGGGGTGTAGCAATACCCCTTGGAAGTGTTTCTGCGGTGGGTTTGGAATGGTCTGAAAGTCGAAGCATTTCCTAATGTGAAGGTGAAGATGGAATGCTAATTGAATATTGGGTGGTGTTTGTGAATGGAGATGAGAATGGATCTTCTTCTCCTTCAAGGTTAGATAGGGTATCAGAGTATCTTTCACGAATACGGTCTAAACTTGAAGTATCTGAAGCTTTTGAGATTTCGTTAAAGAGTTCTTGTCTCCTACGCAGAGTTCTTTCTAGGTCGGGATGTAATGAGATAGGGGTCCCTAGTCTAGAAGATCTGGGCATAAGATGGAAAAACTAAGACGAGAAATCAAGAGAGATCTAAAGCAATTTGGATTCCTAAAGACTAGACAAAACTAATTGCAAGAAAAATCACAAGAAAAAGGAAAACTAAACCGTGCTCCCCGGCAACGGCGCCAAAATTTGATCGGGCCTGTCGCACGGCCTGGTCAAAGATAATTACCCAGACTAGGCTAATAACAAATTAATGTAATTAGGAAGTAGGGGTCGATCCTCAGGGAGATGGTGTTTCCTATAGAATGTGAAATGTCTTGCAATTGGGTCTTATCTAACGAGTATCTGGGTTTTGGGTGTTTGATTTCTAAACTAATAAAAAGCATAAATGAAAACAAAATAAAAGCAAATCAAAACGAAAACAATAAAGGAGGTGATGAATTAACAATGATAAAAAGAATCTAGGGAAGTAGGTTCACACATGTAGATTAACATATTGATGAAATTGGATTTAGAACATGCAAATAATTCATTGTGAGTTCGTAAGAATGATGTGTTCATTACAATCATAGATCAGATGGTCTAGCAGGCTTTTAGGCAATTTACTAGGTCTAATCTACCATGTCATGCTTTGTCTATTCAATTCACGTATTTCTACCTTGGAAAAGAATTCCATTTTAGTCAATGATTTTGGCCAGAAATCGTTAACTATCGTTACAATCCAAACATGCATAGACACAACGTTTTAAAGGCACAATTTCTTTATCCAATTTTCATCTTTTAATTAACCTAACATGGCTACCCTACACCCTAGAAAGGTGACTACTCACTCATAATAGTATTTAGATCTAGATTGATTTTAACAATTAAAACTAGGCTAGACATGTTTATTGATTTTTGATATTATAAGATGATAATAACAATTCTAAATCAACGATCTAATGAAATAAAATGATTACAACGGTATTTAAATTGAATCTAAGACAACATGTAAAGAAAACAATGATCAAATAAAAAACATAAAGAAGTTAAACAAAAGATAAAACAGAAATACCTACATGACGATCAAATAACGATAATGATGAAATATAAATATCCAAATAGAAATTTCCTTGCATATCTTTGACGATCCATGTATTACAATACTTGAATAATATAAAAGAACTAAGAACCAGAATTTTTTATTATTTCTAAACTAGAAAAATAGGCATAAGATAAGATAGAGATCTAAATATAAAAGGAGAAATGTAAAAGACGATTTTTAAGGGAAAATAGAGGCTAGGGTTTCTAAGACTAATCTAGGGTTATGTAAATAGAGAAGTGTGTAGAGAAGTGGCTGCCGACTCCTTTATATAGGCTAGGTGTCGTGCAAAATAATCCATTCATTCAACATATAAGACAAAAATTGGGAAGTCGAAGCATTGGTACATAGAACCACACAAATCCGATCGGATTGGCCATGTACCCGATCGGGTTTGTGGTCTCCTTCTAGTTTTGACTTTTGTTTCGTCTCCCTTGGCATTTGACTTGACTTTCATTATCCCCATTGACCTTTTGAGTCGGGTTTAATGATAGGATTTGAGGTAGAAGGTCGATTGCTTCGCTTATTTGATCGATCTATTGACAACCGCGAGATCGTCTTTACTTCTTCTTCCTTTTTGATTAGTGAACCTTCTTGGAATCCCTTTAACTTGGTCAAGCTTGCTTCACAAATCGTCGGGTTCTAGGCAAATGCTCGGAAATATAGAAAAAGGGCGTAGAAACGTCACTATCCCTACAGAATAGGTTTAAACATGGAATTCGCCTAGAAGACGACATTAGCTCATAAAAAGGCTTAACAAAGCACAAATGACATACAAAACCGAGCTAAAATGGGGATTAAAATCATACAAATATTCACTTATCAAACTCCCCCAAGCTAAACCCTTGCTTGTCCTCAAGCAAGCATAACAAGTATAATCAGGACAAGGGTTGCGAGCATTGGTTACTACACCATCAGGAAACAAATCTCAACATAAAGCTTTTGGAAACATAATGAATCATAACCCAAAAACAACGTGGGCAAGAATGATACATAAACATGGCTGAGATTTACATAACGGCGTAGCACAAAGAACTTCACTATAGATTTTCGGCTCTTGCATGATCTTTTGACAGGTGGACTCTCACGGCACACTCGAACACTCATTGTATGTAAAAGGTGATTTCTTTATATGTAAATGTTTTTGAGACACTCACCTATCTATGACTCATGAAAATGTGTCCGCAGTCTAATATGGTAAACAATTGAAATTACAAGTCAAAGATCACAATGCACATAGAAAAGAAGCCGGAAAAAAATATGAAGAAGGCTTTGGGAAATGGGTGAAAGTTGGATAAACAGTTATGGTCATGTGAAGGTTAAAATGAGCTAGCAACTGACCAGTGATAAATGAATACTCAATCCAAACTTTCGATCAATTTCCCAGAAGACGGATAACGAAGCCAAAAGGAACAAGTGGGCTTATTACACATGACAAAATAAGAGTAAACTCCCTCTAAATGTTGACTTGACATTTCCGAGGAGATACTCACAACTTCTTCTCTTTTTTCTTCCCTTTTTTTTTCTTTTCTTCCTTTCTGTTTCTTTTTTTTCTTTTCAATTTTTCTTTTCAATTTTTCTTTTCATTTTTTTTTCATTTTCATTTTTTTTTCTTTTGAACATAACATCACTTCTTGAACATTTTCGTTCTCCTAAATTCACTTTGTCAAAAAGGAACAAAATCTTCTCAAAAGAGCACCCATACACCATAGTCTAGCTACTAGCTCAAAAGGTAGGCAGTTTTTTATGTGTAGCTATTGTTTTGTGAAACATTAGTATGAAGGGGCTAATTTGAGGTGTAATTCAAAGTGAAAAAAAAAGGCTTCAAATCTTAGTGAATCATGAATTCAATGCTTATAGGAATGAAATGAGAACCATACTTATGCGTTTTGACATGACACATATCACAAGGAGAACTACACACACCTAGATGAGACTGGGTATAGATGTACCAGTCTAAGTAGGTTCTACCTTACAATATATGTAACTTGCCAAATGTCAAGATCAAGCGTACTCATCTCTAGATTCATTCCATGCCTACTGTGTACAAGACTTCCCCATGTATGCACAATTCAATAAATGTTGAATCATTATCTTTTGAAAGCTCTAAGTTTGGGAAATGTAACATGAAAGCATAGTAAACAAGCAAGCAAAAGCATAAAAAGCATTCAATTATGTTCAAAAATTTTAAATTTTTCTCTTATTCAAAAATTTGAAAAAATGATTAACTAAATAGCGGAATGGGAAAATGCAATCCCTCACCCATGCTAAACATCACATTGTCCTCAATGTGAGCACAAAGACAAAATATGCAATGAGATGCTTAATGGGGAAAAGGAAAAATGAAAGAAGAGTGAAGCTTACTAGTCATCGCGGACTCCCCCAAGCTAGTCTTTTGGACTTGACAAGAAAGGTCTTCATAGATTTTCTTCAAAAACTCTTTCATCTGCAAAATAAATCCTAACAACGAAAAAGGGAATACAAAAATAAAAATGCAAAAAGAAAAGGAACACGGGTTGCCTCCCGAGAAGCGTAATTTAAAAGTCTTGCTAGACTTCATTTCTTCGTCTGATCATCCTTTATCTCTAAGCCCACTATCATCCGAGCTCATCATCATAGCGTTCCTTACATTCTCCATCCATGCCAAGCTTTTCCGGGAATAGCCCCTTCTAGCACATTTAGCAGTAGTGCTTTTAGTATGCTCACCTGCAAGAGAATCAACACTAACATGTGTCTCCAACGGATCCGTCAGTAAGGATCGAGGCATAGAAGAAACAATAGAAGATTCATCAACATCAAGCACATAACATGCGTCTTCTAACACGGGACTCCTAACGGTGGAATTTTTACTAAAGGTCACCTTGTCCTCTCCTACCTCCAATGTCAACTTCCCATTCTTGACATCAAAAACTGCACCAACGGTGTGCAAAAAGGGTCTTTCCAAAATGATTGGGATTTGAGAGTCCTCGGCCATGTCAAGTACTAGAAAGTCAATGGGAATGAAAAACTTACCAACTTTGACGGGCACATCTTCTAAAACACCCATAGGTTGTTTTACAGAACGGTCCGCCATTTGCAAAGTAATATTAGTGCATTTCAAAACACCCATGTTAAGTTTTTCAAACATAGAAAAGGGCATGACACTTACACTAGCACCTAGGTTGCAAAGGGCCTTATCAATGGTATACGTGCCTATAGTGCAAGGGATGGAGTAACTACCAGGATACTTAAGTTTTGGTGGAGACTTATTTTGCAAGAGTGCACTACACTCTTCAGTGAAAGCTACGGTCTTAATCTCATTGAAGGATCTCTTCTTTTTGAAGACTTCCTTCATAAACTTGGAATAAGAAGGAACTTGGGAAAGCAATTCAATGAAAGGGACTGTTACCTTTAAATTCTTGACGACGTCAAGGAACTTACCATACTTTGCCTCCTCCTTGTGCTTAGCTAATCTTTGGGGAAATGGGACTTTGATCTCAATTGGAATCTCGGGCTCTTTCCTCTTTGACATAGGCACCTCATCTTCAACATCAACAACCATGGGCTCATCATTAGCCTTCTTCTTGACACCTCCTCCAAGCTTAGCCCCTTTTGCTACCACCTCCTCATCCATAGCAGTGGAAGGCCCATCCTAATGCTTACCACTTCTCGTGGAAATGGCATTTACAGTTTCGTGAGATTCGAAACCTTGTGAAAGTAGCTGCCCTTGCTTTTGGTGGGTATTAGAAGAGGCATATTGGGAAATTTTAGCTTCCAACAATTTGATGGCGGCATCCTTAGCTTGATCGCTCTCTTGGAATTGAGCTATTGTGGTGTCTTGCCTTTGAGCCAATTGCAGCATCATGGCTTGAAGTTTACTTACACCATTGTCACTTTGTTGAAATGTAGAGGATTGAAATTGTTCTAGCTTTTGTGTGAGAAGGGCTACTTGAGCTTGTAAAAGTGCCAAAGTGGGGTCCTCTTGCTTAGATTTCAATGGTATGGAGCGGGAATTTCCATATTGAGAATCGTGAATTGCCATGGATTCAATGGTAGTGTGAGCAATTTCTGTAACACCCAGAAATGTACCCTATTTTTATAGTGAAAATCTTTTACGGATACTTTTCAGCATATTTTAGTTTTATTTTAGAATTTAATGTTCCGAGTCGAATTTAGAATTTCCGAGTTCGTATTTGGAATTTCCGCGAGATTTCAAGTGAATCCCGTCTTAAGCCGTCTTTGACTTTTTCTTGACTTTTGAGCCGTCTTTGACTTTCGTTGACTTTTTCCCACTTACGCGCCTCATACTCACCTTAACCTAATTCATTCACACAACTCAACTCACCCTTCTTCTCTAAGAAAACCCCATAAAACCTTGCCTCCATTTTTGATCCGTCTTAGATTCGTCGCTACGCCTTCATTTCTTGCTCAAATTCACGTAAGTTCGTCTTATTCTTCCCCTCTTAGCTTCCTCTATTCGTATTGGTAATAAAATTACCGTCTTTCTCGCTTTTTAAATTATCCGTCTTTCTCAAGGTGAATGATATTCATCTTTTATTATCTAATTGTATGTAGGTGGAGACTAGGAAGGTTTAGAATCGATTAAAGACGCGAAAAGGTAACGGTGAAGGGTTACTCGATATCATTTACGTGTTTTACATGATTTCTATGTTAGAATTCGTATTTAGAATACGATTAGAAAGCTTAGGAATTGTAGTATTGATAATGATTGTTGTTAGTTGATGATTTTTGATGATGATTTTTGATTGTTGATAGTTGTTAGAAGTGAATTATGAAAAGTGAAAATGTTTGAATGTATGTTGAAGGCTCTCGGGTGAACTGGTAACTCATGTCACGGGCGTGAAATACAAGTCACGGTCGTGACTTGTGCAGTTTCACTACACTTACCCCTTTTCGTAAAATGATCATATCTCCTTCGTTACTTGCTTGTTTTGGGCTTGTGACCTATCGTTGGAACCGTAAGAGGATAAGCTATCACCTCGACTTAGAATTTATGTATTTGCATGTCTAGAACTCTAGCTATGACTGTTTTAAGTGAACCCTTGTTTTAGTAAGTTTCCAAACTTGTTGTTTTGGAGAGGTATCTATGTTTCTTATTTATTATGCTTCTGAAACTTGGTCTAATGCTTATGTATCATGTATTGATTCATGTTTATCATATTTACATTTATATAATGCCATATTCACATGTTTTGTGACGGTTTTTGGTATGTCCCACTTTGAGTCGGTTTTTACAAATGATACGGTTTGAGCATTATTTTGTCTTGTGCTTTGTACTATCATTCCCTTGGCTACCTCCACGTTCGTAAGGCTGGAATGTCGGAACGAGGAGGTTTCCTACTGCTTAATTGCATGTGTAGTGGGCATACGACGACGTTGTTGGGAGTTGAACGCTATGCGTTGATCGACCCGGCCGTCAAATATTGTGTACTTGCGAGGTGGTGTTATTTGCATGTAGCGTACCGCTTTTTATGTGGCTTGAGCTCTTTTCCGCTTCTTTCGTGAATTGATCTACCGAATTTGGGGTACTCGGCGTCAATGATTGACCGAGTCTTGGATGCGAAATGTCATTGCATGTCGAATCGGAAAATGGTTTATTCCGAGAGTCTGGCCAGGTTTAGACTAGGACCGGATATTTATATCGTCGTGCTACCGGGAGGAAATTAGTCTACATATACGAAATGTCATCGTGTATGCATTCAGGGAATGCTTATCTCGTGGATGCCTGTTAATCATACTTGCCATGTACACCGATGCTAGTGCGTTTCATTTACCGGGAGAGATGTCGTCTTTGTGTCGTCATCTTTGAATGCGTGATTTCATTATTCATGGTCATTGCATGATTGGGCACCGTCTATGTATTGGTTGTTGAATGGATGATAATATGATGGATTTATTCATGGTCATTGCATGACTTGGCATGGTTTGTTTGTCGAGTCTCAATCTTATCAAACTTATACCGCTAACGGTGAGATGTAAGCCCTAGTGAGCGTATTCGGTTGCCTAAGAGTGTCTTCCCCGAGTCTTGTATAACATGATGGATTCGGATTTGTATTTCATATGCTCTTATCATTCTATATTGAATTGCCTATCTATCCTTATCGTACCTCACATGTATATCTATATGTATGCATGTTCTACTTTTGTATTTCCTTTTATGTACGTTTAATGTGATATGGCTGGGAGAACCCGGAGTTACTCCCCACTGACTGTGGCATTCATGTTTTTCATGGATGAACAGGTTGCTTGCATGGATGGCATTTTACTTGGTATTTTGGGTTCGGGTGTGAGCTAGTGGGCGTTGTCCCTGGAAGATTTACCTCTAGTCGTTAATTAGCTAGTTTGCTAAACACTTGTTCTTTGTTAACATTTTGAGAGGCTCCGTCTCTTTGTTGTATTCGGTACTTAGTTTGTAATGTTTTGACACTCCTCGTATTTTCTACCTTGCATGTATAAAAGTTTTTAAAATACCGTATTTCCGCAAATTTATTTACATGCTTGTATGTTTTATATTTCCGCATTCGCGAGGGTTGTCACAATTTCAACATTAATTTGATCAAAACTTCCATTGTTAGCGGAATCCAGGATACGACGGGACTCTATATAACACCCATTATAGAATGTGATGGCAATGAGCCATGGATCTAACCCATGATGAGGACACTCCCTTTGCAAGTCCTTGTACCTCTCCCAAGAGTCATATAGGCTCTCATCGCCCCTTTGTCGGAAACTAGTGATTTGCCTTCTCAACAAAGCGGTCTTTTCTGGAGGAAAGTACTTTCGGTAGAAGGCAAGAGCTAAACTATTCCAATCGGTGATCCCTAATGTAACCTTATCAAGGCTATGTATCCACAATTTTGCCTTACCCCTCAAAGAGAATGAGAAGAGCATCTCTCTAATCTGCCCTTGGGTGACTCCAGTTTGTCTAATAGTGGAGCAATAGTCACAGAAGTTTTGGATGTGAAGGTTGGGATCTTCTGTGGCATTGCCACTAAATTGGCTTCTTTCTATAAGGTTAATGAAGGCCGGTTTTATTTCGAAGTTTGTGGCTGTGATTTGGGGTGTAGCAATACCCCTTGGAAGTGTTTCTGCGGTGGGTTTGGAAAGGTCTGAAAGTCGAAGCATTTCCTAATGTGAAGGTGAAGATGGAATGCTAATTGAATATTGGGTGGTGTTTGTGAATGGAGATGAGAATGGATCTTCTTCTCCTTCAAGGTTAGATAGGGTATCCGAGTAATTTTCACGAATACGGTCTAAACTTGAAGTATCTGAAGCTTTTGAGATTTCGTTAAAGAGTTCTTGTCTCCTACGCTGAGATCTTTCTAGGTCGGGATCTAATGAGATAGGGGTCCCTAGTCTAGAAGATCTGGGCATAAGATGGAAAAACTAAGACGAGAAATCAAGAGAGATCTAAAGGAATTTGGATTCCTAAAGACTAGACAAAACTAATTGCAAGAAAAATCACAAGAAAAAGGAAAACTAAACCGTGCTCCCCGGCAACGGCGCCAAAATTTGATCGGGCCTGTCGCAAGGCCTGGTCAAAAATAATTACCCAGACTAGGCTAATAACAAATTAATGTAATTAGGGAAGTAGGGGTCGATCCTCAGGGAGATGGTGTTTCCTATAGAATGTGAAATGTCTTGCAATTGGGTCTTATCTAACGAGTATCTGAGTTTTGGGGTTTTGATTTCTAAACTAATAAAAAGCATAAATGAAAACAAAATAAAAGCAAATCAAAACGAAAACAATAAAGCAGGTGATGAATTAACAATGATAAAAAGAATCTAGGGAAGTAGGTTCACACATGTAGATTAACATATTGATGAAATTGGATTTAGAACATGCAAATAATTCATTGTGAGTTCGTAAGAATGATGTGTTCATTACAATCATAGATCAGATGGTCTAGCAGGCTTTTAGGCAATTTACAAGGTCTAGTCTACCATGTCATGCTTTGTCCATTCAATTCACGTATTTCTACCTTGGAAAATAATTCCATTTTAGTCAATGATTTTGGCCAGAAATCGTTAACTATCGTTACAATCCAAACATGCATAGACACAACGTTTTAAAGGCACAATTTCTTTATCCAATTTTTATCTTTTAATTAAACTAACATGGCTACCCTACACCCTAAAAAGGTGACTACTCACTCATAATAGTATTTAGATCTAGATTGATTTTAACAATTAAAACTAGGCTAAACATGATTATTGATTTTTGATATTATATGATGATAATAACAATTCTAAATTAACGATCTAATGAAATAAAATGATTACAACGATATTTAAATTGAATCTAAGACTACATGTAAAGAAAACAACGATCAAATAAAAAACATAAAGAAGTTAAACAAAAGATAAAACAGAAATACCTACATGACGATCAAATAGCGATAATGATGAAATATAAATATCCAAATAGAAATTTCCTTGCATATCTTTGACGATCCATGTATTACAATACTTGAATAATATAAAAGAACTAAGAACCAGAAGTTTTTATTATTTCTAAACTAGAAAAATAGGCATATTAGAAGATGGAGATCTAAATATAAAAGGAGAAATGTAAAAGACGATTTTTAAGGGAAAATGGAGGCTACGGTTTCTAAGACTAATCTAGGGTGATGTAAAGAGAGAAGTGTGTAGAGAAGTGGCTGCCTACTCGTTTATATAGGCTAGGTGTCGTGCAAAACAATCCAAGCATTCAACATATAGGACAAAAATTGGGAAGTCGAAGCATTGGAACATAGAAGCACACAAATCCGATCGGATTTGCCATGTACCCGATCGGGTTTGTGGTCTCCTTCGAGTTTTGACTTTTGTTTCTTCTCCCTTGGCATTTGACTTGACTTTTATTATCCCCATTGACCTTTTGAGTCGGGTTTGATGATAGGATTTGATGTAGAAGGTCGATTGCTTCGCTTATTTGATCGATCTTTTGACAACCGCGAGATCGTCTTTACTTCTTCTTCCTTTTTGATTAGTGAACCTTCTTGGAGTGCCTTTGACTTGGTCAAGCTTGCTTCACAAATCGTCGGGTTCTAGGCAAATGCTCGGAAATATAGAAAAAGGGCGTAGAAACGTCATTTCCCTACAAAACAGGTTTAAACATGGAATTCGCCTAGAAGACGACATTAGCTCATAAAATGGCTTAACAAAGCACAAATGACATACAAAACCGAGCTAAAATGGGGATTAAAATCATACAAATATTCACTTATCAGAATGACACATTTGATACCCGTCCCCGCCCCACCACCCATCAAATCATTACCCGCACCCGCCCCAAGTGGGGTGGGTGTGGGGCGAGACCCGTCAAGACCCGCCCCATTGACATTCCTAATAAGGAGAGGTTTGTGCACACTTTTAAGGCACGCGAGGGTTCCACCCTTTCTCTTCTTTATTTGCATTCTAGACCTTGCTTTAAGCGTATTGACAACTACGTGCTTGATCAATCGACCACGTAAGCTCAGATCCTTCTGGGTACCTGTCACGTTTTGTATTGACCTACCAATTTGACCAACTCAACTTAATTAAATCAAATTTAATCAATCAATTTTCTCTTATGAGGGCACTTTCTTTGCATTCGAGTCGAGCTATCACTAAATGACAACTTAGTTAGATCTCGTTTCGTCAACATGTAAGTCTGAGGGTGTTTAATCTCGTCTTGTGCTTTATTTTTTGTATTTTAAATCATGTAAGATCAATGTCGGATTTATGTCAAATCTTTCCAACTTTTTAGTCTTTTCTTTTATGTTTAAATCACCTTTTCTTATTATTTCATATTATTAGTTGGTCTTGGCTTAGATCCCTAAGAGTTAATATTAGTGGGTTTTTGTCATCTTTTATTCAAGATTGCATCTTTAAAAGGTTAGATCCGTTCATATCTAGTCTTAGATCCGTCTTCAATATACTTTAGTTTAATTAATCAATTAAATAACTTCAATTCGACTTATTGGTCAATAATAAACCGTGAATTCACCAACGAATCATAACGGATCGTGATTCTGGCTAAACAGCCAGAACCCATCTCAAGAACAGACGCAAGGTCTGATGCTGTTGCGCCAGTTCCAGGCTTGTTTCTGTCTCTAAACTTCCTGTCTCGCTTTGACGTAGTTTAATTAGGTAATAAACCAACTATCAGTCGTATTATCGTTGCTGATCAGATTCGTTTTAGTTTTTATTAATTCTTTTCTTTATTTCAATTCATTTTTAAGCATATTTCCGACATAGATCATGAAATCCATTGTAATCTTTGTTCTTTTGTAATTTATTTCAATCTCTTGTAATCATTGTGTTATTTAACTAATTGTTCTCCCATGCAATTGAAACTTAAATCCAACTTCGACTTAATTGTTTTCTAAAATACATGTCAACCGACTAGTCTTAACTCACATGCTAGGATCAAAACGTGGATGTTGCATAGAATGCACATAACCGACGACACATCGTTAACAGAAGAGTTTCCCTAATCATTAGTAGAGGCCGCTATTGAGGCGGGCGGGATAGGAGTTCGATTAAAGAACTTCCTAATACGTACCCTTACCCCTTACTCCAGATCTCTGTGAACATCTGTGTTCATTGGCATCCACGAGAGTCATTCTAGACATAGAATGCTAAGGGTAACGAGTTCTTGGTGTTCATATCATTACTTTGTATCTTGACATGACATGAAGTATTCGAATTGTTCCAACTTCCCACAAAAGTTGGTGGTGACTCCACAAATGCGTATTTATACGCATGTCCCTTGTTTCTCCATGCATGGTTTCCCGCTCCCAACGGTTTGGAAAGCATCGTGAACTTGTGTCTTACACAAGCCCCCAGCTTACCTCGAGGTGTTTGAATCGATTTATTTGAAGAAATGACGAACGATCGTCAATTGAAGAGTTTTTTTTAATTGATTTGAGATTGAGGTGGCAGGCGTCAATCCCCTAGGTTACCTTGGGGTATTTGAATTGAAAAAATGACGAATGGTCGTCAATTGGAGATTTGAATTGAAAAATGAAGAATGATCGTCAATTGAAGAACTTTTGTTTTGGGCGAGAGCCCCAGTTTGATGTATATATTTGAGGTGTCTTTGCTGTTGAGTGTTCGTCTTGTTCATGCAGGTTAGTCTAAAAACAGGTTTGGTAGACGACACTTTCTGCCGTCATGCTGCCGAAATTCACATAGAAATCACATAATGTAGATAACATAATCACATGTAGCATATTAGTGGCCTAAACTGGCGCAAAACGGGCTACCCCCTTAAAAGAATTTTATAGGAAAAGTATAAGTGTTTGAAATGACCAGACATGGGTGAGTGTTTGAAATGACCAGACAAGTGAAATTTCTTTCAAATGAAGAAAAAAGAGTGAAATGATTCCCCTTAAAAGAAATAAGTGTGCTCCTTTGGCGGCCATGTCATCTTGCGTCTTGAAAAGCGAACATTTAAAATAACGGGTTGAATCCAGTGAAAAATTGCCTACGTATTCATGAAAATGAAATCAAACCATGTGCGTAGTTCGAAAGGGTTGAATAATTGTTCGAAGCAAGAGCTTGTAATGAACTTAGAAAAAGGTAGAATGTGCTTTTGACTTGCTCCTAAAGTAAGTACAATTCCATTTATTTGATGACATGAGGATATGAGGATACCCAAATGTCAAATTGCAAGAAAATAATAACATTAATTTTGATTGGCCAGGGACCAGTTTAATTTTGTGACGTATGAACGGCACGTGAGTTACGCGAGGCGCGTTTTGCTTGAGAATTTGAATGAGTTTTCCCCTCTTTACACTAACAAGCTCGGCAAATTACGAAAAACTAATACAATAGAAACAAAATACTTTTGTGACCGTATAAGCTTAGTGTACATCCATCGAATTCTTAGATGCTAAACAAAGGTGATAAGAAATGGAATGGAGTGGAAGGTTCTAATGGTGTAAGAAGACACAGGAGATCTGTGTATCTGTCTCACTCTCCTAAATAAATGAAAGGATCGTCCCAAAGGGCATGGAGACATGGTAACTTCGAATTGATTCCTCTGAAATATGTGAAACGATGACTACTTGAGAGATTTTGTTTTGTTTGTAATTTTTAACTGGAGATATTTTTTGGTTTTGTCTCGTGAATTTTGAAAATGTTCGAGACTTTTGATTTGAAGTCGTTGTTGGATTGTTTTTTTATTTGATAGTCGTCGTTGGACTTTAGAAGTAGCCGTTGGACTGTTTTTTTGTTTTTTGATTTGATAGCCGTCGTTGGTTTGTTTTTTATTTGAAGTCGTTGTTGGACTGTTTTTTTATTTGATAGCCTTAGGCGCGATTGAACTAAAAATTTGATTTGACCCTCGGGTGAGCTAGTTTGTTAGCACCTATGGCATGGGTATTGAATTGTTTGGCATAGTTTGCAATTTGTCTTTGTCTTGTAATCATATGAAATTGACAAATCAGGTAGAAAATGGAGTCTCCACACCTAGAGGTCACATAGAGACACCACGATCAAGGAATTTTCACACCACAAGATATGGAAAAGATGGTAAATACACGCCCTTGTGAAGGTTTATTCTGAGAGGTCGAGTGATCTAAACTAAAGAGATACGATCTAAAATATTTTGAGTCTATTCTACTAGTTAAGGGTAAAAAGTAGATTAAGTGACTAATAAAAAGAACATGTGCTCTTTTTTCTGTTTTTGGCAACTCAAAGAGGACTAGGATGGTCTTGTTTACTAACAAATGCTTGAAGACAGATCGTCCCTGATAAGTGAATATTTGTATGATTTTAACCCCCACTTTAGCTCGGTTTTGTATGTCATTTGTGCTTTGTTAAGCCATTTTATGAGCTAATATCGTCTTCTAGGCGAATTCCTGTGTTCTAACCTGTTTTTTAGGGAAAGTGACGTTTCTACGCCCTTTTTCTATATTCCCGAGCATTTGCCTAGAACCCGACGATTCGAAGAAGAAAGCTTGACCATGTGTAAGGCATTTCAAAAAGGTTCACTAACTTAAGAGAGAGAAGAAGCAGAGACGGTTTCGTAGTTGTCGGAAGATCAATCAATTGGGCGGAAGAATTCATCGCTTTACATCAAACCCTATCAAACAACCCGATTGTAGAAGTCAAGGGGGATCTTGGAAGTCAAGTCAAGCAAAGGAAGATGAAACGTTAGTCAACCGCTTCTAGAAGACCACATACCCAATCGGGTATCCTTGCTGATCCACGCATGACGGCTCCTTCTTCCTTATTTTGTCCTATGTGTTTAATGCCCGACCTCTTCTCCACGAAACCCTAATACTATAAATAGATGCTCTAGTCACACTATCTCTCACACAATCTAATCTTATATCTCATATAATCTTCTTACATATCTTCTTTCGACTAATCTTTAGTTTTCTCTTTAGCTTTAGTCTTTCTAGTTTAGATTATCTTCTACTTTTGTCTTTTGTTCTTAGTTTATTTCTGTCCATTTCATATCAAAACATTAGTTTAGTTCAATAAGAATTTCAATCTTTGTAGTCTACTTTGTTGGGTACAAGAGTTGTAATTCAAGGTACGGTATTTCTATGCGAAGGATTTCTATTGTCGTTATCGCTTTCATTGTTGATCGTCATCTAGGTATTCCTAATTTATCCTTTGTTTATTGTTCTTTATTGTTTACCATTTGATTGTTATTCTCTATGCATATCACTTAGATTCGTTTTTATGTTGTTATAATCATAGTTTCATTTATCAGATTGTCATATAGTGTCGTCATTATCGCCACATAGAGAGTCTAAATTATTGTTAAAATCAACTAAATATGCCTATCTTAACTTTTATTGTTAATATCATCGTAGACATAAACATAATCATGAGTGAGTAGTCACCTTTCTAGGGTGTAGGGTAGTCATGTTAGATTGATTAAAAGATGATAATTGGATAAAAGAAATTGTGCTTTTAAAACATTGTGTCTATGCATGTTTGGACTTTAACGATAGTTGACGATTCTTGATCACAATCATTGACTAGTATGGAATTTTTTTCCAGGGTAGACATACGAGATTTGAATAGACAAAGCATGACATGGTGGATTAAGACCTACTAAATCGCATAAAAAGCCTGCTAGACCATCTGATCTATGATTGTAATGAACACACCATTCTTACGAACGCTCAATGAATTATTTGCATATCCTAAATCCAATTTCATCAATATGTCAATCTACATGTGTAAACCTATTTCCCTAGATGCTTCTCATTATTGTTAAATCATCATTTGCTTTATTGCTTTCATCTTTAATTGCTTTTATCTTATTTTCATTTATGCCTTTTGTTAGTTTAGACATCACAATTCCAATACCCAGAAAATCATTAGATAAAACTCAATTGTGAGACGATTCACAATCCATAGGAAACACCATCTCCCTGAGGATCGACCCCTACTTCCCTAATTACATTAATTTGTTATTAGCCTAGTCTGGGTAAATTATCTTTGTATTGGGCTTGCGACAGGCCCGATCAAATTTTGGCGCCGTTGCCGAGGAGCACGGTTTAGTTTTCCTTTTTCTTGTGATTTTTATCGCAATTAGTTTTATCTAGTCTTTAGGAACCCAAATTCCTTTAGACCTCTCTTGATTTTTCATCCTAGCTTTTCTATCTTATGCCCAGATCTTCTAGACTAGGGACCCCTATCTTTTTAGACCCCGACCTAGAAAGAACTCTGCGTAGGAGACGAAAGCTATTCAACGAAATTTCAAAAGCTTCTGATATTTTAAGTTTCGATCGTATTCGTGAGAAATACTCGGATATCCTACCTAATCTTGAAGGAGAAGAAGATCCATTCTCATCTCCATTCCCAATAACTAATCAACTTTCAACCAACACTCCATCTTCATCTTCACAACAGAAAATGGTTCGACTTTCCGACCACTCTAAACCCACCACAGATACACTTCTAAGGGGTATCGCTACACCTCAAATTACAGCCCAAAACTTCGAAATAAAACCTGCCTTCATCAATTTAATAGAAAAAAATCAATTTGGTGGCAATGCCACAGAAGATCCCAACCTTCATATCCAAAACTTCTGTGACTATTGCTCCACGATTAGACAAGCTGGAGTATCCCAAGAGCAGATTAGGGAAATGCTCTTTACCTTCTCTTTAAGAGGAAAGGCAAAACTCTGGATCAACAGTCTTGACCGAGTTGCCTTAGGAATAGCCGACTGGGATGGTCTAGCTCTTGCTTTCTATCAAAAGTACTTCCCACCAGAACGAACCGCACTCTTACGGAGTCAAATCACTGGATTCCGTCACAAAGGCGACAAAAGCCTTCATGAGGCATGTGAAAGGTACAAAGAATTACAAAGAGAATGCCCTCATCATGGCCTTGATTCATGGTTCCTAGCTATTACCTTCTACAACGGATGTTGTGGCGAATCGCGTCGTATCCTCGACTTCGCTAACAATGGTCGTTTCGATCAAATCGATGTAGAAATAGCTAGTACGACTATCGAGTCAATGGCAATTCACGATTCTCAGTATAGCAACTTGCGTGCTATGCCACTCAAAGCCAAGCAGGATGATTCAAGTAAAGTAGCACTCCTAGAAGCCCAATTAGCCTTTCTGCAGCATCAAGTAGGAAGCTCTTCCCAATCCAAGAAACATATCAACGTCACTAACCACGTAGTGGTATGTGAGACATGTGGGATTGGAGGGCATAGTTTTCAAGAATGTAGAAGTTCAATAGAGCAAGTCAATGCCTATCAAGGATATAGGCAAGGCAACGCTTTCTCAAACTTTTATAACGAAAACACAAAAAACCACCCATTTTTGTCCTACAAAAGTACCAACGTTCAAAATCCCCACCAACAAACTCAACAACCATTCATACCACACCAAAAAAAGCCTTACAATCCACCTGGTTTTCAAAACTAAAGACCTTCATTCCAACCTAACTTTAACCAACCTTACCAAAATCAACACACACCACCTCAAATTCAAAGCCAACCAAATGACTCAAGCTTGAGCAAAATTGAATCCATGCTTCTGCAAGTTCTTCAAAAGCAGGATTCAATGTTTGCTCAACTTCAAAAGAGTGATTAAGCTCAAGGTGCTGCCATCAAGATGCTTGAAACTCAAATGGCCCAATTGGCTGCCTCTAATGCCCAAAGAAAACAAGGCCAACTCCCAGCTCATGGTGAACAACCGAGGGACACCGCAAATGCTATCACCCTTAGGAGTGGTACCACTTATGCAGAACCTCAGAAACCCAAAGAACTAACAGTTGAGCCTTCACAAGTAGAGAGCCAAAAAGATTCTCAACCATCCACCGCTTAGGAAGCGGAAGACAAACTCGTTAAGAAGGATGAACCTGAAAAGGAACCCATCAAAATTCAAGTTCCATTACCCCAACGTTTGAGGAGAAATCATAAGGAAACCCAGTTCGGTAAATTCATGTAAGTAGTCAAAAACCTCCAAGTAACGGTTCCCTTCACTGAATTAATCACTCAAATCCCTTCTTACACGAAATTCATGAAGGATATCTTAACTAAAAAGAGGACTCTACATGATGTAGAAATCATAGCATTCACCGCTGAATGCAGTGCGTTATTGCAAAACAAGTCCCCTCCTAAGTTAAAGGATCCTGGTAGTTTCTCTATACCTTGCACAATAGGCACCTACACTATTGATAAAGCTTTATGCGATCTAGGTGCTAGTGTAAGCGTCATGCCCTATTCCATCTGTGAAAAATTGAATATGGGAATTCTTAAATGCACAAGTATCACCTTGCAAATGGCAGATCGTTCTCTAAAACAACCTATGGGAGTTTTAGAAGATGTACCTGTTAGAGTAGGGAGGTTTTTCATTTCAGTCGATTTCATAGTGTTAGATATGGCTGAAGATTCGCAAATCCCTATCATTTTAGGAAGGCCATTTCTACACACTGCGGGAGCAGTAATCGATGTCAAGAATGGAAAATTAACACTAGAAGTAGGTGATGATAAAGTCACCTACAACTTAAACGGTGCAATGAAGAGCCCTATGCTTGAAGAGCCTTGCTGTTTCCTTGACATTGTCGACTCAATCATTGATGAATCCCTGTATCCGTCAATAATTGAGGATCCTTTAGAAGCAATTCTATTGTTAGAGGATATCTCTGAAAACGACAATTTTGAGATCAGTGAGCTGGAATGGGACTTGACTGGTAAAGAGATACTGTCTGAAGAAGTTGAGGAGTTCATAAGCTTAATTGATGCTCCTGCCAAGGCAGAAGTAAGTAAACCTGAACTTAAACCTCTTCCCTCAAATCTAAAATATGCCTTTTTAGATGAATCCGAATGTTGCCCAGTCATAGTGAGTGCTCTCCTAGATGAAAATCAATTAAACTCACTATTGACTGTTTTGAAAAAACATAAGAAGTCATTAGGTTATAAGCTTGAAGATCTCACTGGCATAAGCCCTGACTTTTGAATGCATAGAATCAACTTAGAAGAAGGTCAAAAACCTTGTGTTCAAGGTCAACGCCGTCTTAATCCTAACATGCAAGAAGTAGTTAAAGCTGAAGTTATGAAATTACTAGATGCTGGCATAATCTATGCAATTTCTGACTCGAAGTGGGTTAGCCCTGTCCAAGTTTTTCCCAAGAAAGGAGGAACATCAGTAGTCAAGAATGAAAAGAATGAGCTCATCCCCACAAGGATTGTGACGGGATGGCGTATGTGCATTGACTACAGAAAGTTGAATCAATCAGCTCGAAAAGATCACTATCCTCTGCCCTTCATTGATCAAATGCTAGAGAGGTTAGCTTGCCACAAATATTTCTGCTATTTAGATGGTTACTCAGGATTTTTCCAAATTCCTATCCACCCTGAGGACCGAGAGAAAACCACCTTCACCTGTCCCTATGGTACTTTCGCTTATCGCCGAATGCCATTTGGCTTGTGTAATGCACCTGCAACTTTCCAGCGTTGCATGACTAGTATCTTTTCCGATTTTGTTGAGACTATCATGGAAGTATTCATGGACGATTTTAGCGTCTATGGCATTTCCTTTGATAATTGTTTGACAAATCTGTCGAAAGTTCTAAAACGCTGTGAAGAAGTCGACCTTGTTCTTAATTGGGAAAAGTGTCACTTCATGGTGAACGAAGGTTTAGTTTTAGGACACATCATTTCCGAAAGAGGTATTGAAGTGGATCGAGCTAAGATCCAAGTTATAGAAGCAATTGCCACTCCCACCAATGATGCTAGAGCTGTGATACGGCTATTTAAGGAGATCATATTTCCACGTTTTGGTGTACCCAGAGCCGTGATTAGTGATCGAGGAACTCATTTTGGAGAAAAGCAGTTAGACACTTTGCTTGCTAAATATGGTGTGTATCACAGACGAGGATTAGCCTACCACCCTCAGACCAGCGGTCAAGTAGAAGTCTCAAATAGAGAGTTGAAAACAATTCTTCAGAAAGTAGTCTCAAGATCTAGAACTGACTGGAGTAATAAGCTCGATGACACCTTATGGGCTTATCGCACAGCTTTTAAAACCCTGATTGGAACATCTCCCTATCGATTAGTTTATGGAAAGGCATGTCATCTTCCTGTCGAGTTAGAGTATAAAGCTTACTGGGCTATCAAAGAACTAAATTTAGACACTAAGCTAAGCGCCGATAGACGACTTTTGCAACTCAACGAACTAGAAGAATTTCGTTTGCAAGCTTATGAGAATTCTAGGATCTACAAGGAAAAAACGAAGCGTTGGTACGACAAGAGGATAATTAAAAAAGAGTTTAATGTCGGTGACCAAGTACTTCTTTTCAACTCCAGTCTGAAAATTTTTCCGGGAAAACTTCGATCACGATGGTCTGGACCATTCACTGTCACATATGTGAGCAAGTACGGCTATGTGGAACTAATGACTAGCAATGGTGAGAAATTAAAAGTTAATGGACACAGACTGAAACTCTACTATAGCAATTCTATCATCGGATGTTTAGATATTGTCTATACGGAGCGTCCATCCCCAACCCAATGATTTCATAGAAAAATTCGTCGAGCAAGACGTTAAACAAGCGCTTCTCGGGAGGCAACCCGTGTTTTCCCTTTTTGCATTTTTATTTTTGTTTTTCCCTTTTACGTTGTTTTGTTAGATTTCATTGCAGATGAAAGAGTTTTTGAAGAATCTCTGAAGACCTTCCTTGTCAAGTCCAAAAGACTAGCTTGGGGGAGTCCGCGCTGACTAGTAAGCTTCATTCTTCTTTCATTTTTCCTTTCTTCCCATTAAGCATCTCATTGCATATTTAGTTTTTGTGCTCACATTGAGGACAATGTGATGTTTAGCTTGGGGGAGGGATTGCATTTTCCCATTTTGCATTTTAGTTATAATTTTCAGAGAAGATTTTAGAGAGAAATTTTAAAATTCTTGAACACAATTGAATGCTTTTCATGCTTTGCTTGCTTGTCTATTATGCTATCATGTTACGATTTCCCAAACTTAGAGCTTTCAAACCATAATGATTCAATATTCATTGAATTTTGCATACATGGGGAAGTCTTGTACACACAGTAGGCATGGGATGAATCTATAGATGAGTACGCTTGATCTAGACATTTGGCAAACTACATATATTGTAAGGTAGAACCTCCTTAGACTGGTACATCCATACCCAATCTCATCTAGGTGTGTGTAGTTCTCCTTGTGATGTGTGTCATGTCAAAACGCATAAGTATGGTTCTCATTTCATTTCCATAAGCATTGCATTCATGATTCACTAAGATTTGAAGACTTTTTCACTTTAATTTTCCCCTCAAAATTAGCCCCTTCATACAAATGCTTCACAAAAATAATAGCTACAAATAAAAACTGCCTACCTTTTGAGCTAGTAGCTAGACTATTGTGTATGGGTGCTCTTTTGAGAAGATTTTGTTCTTATCTGTCAAAGTGAATTTGGAAGAACAAAAAAGTTCAAGAAGTGAAGTTATGTTCAAAAGAAGAAAAGAAAAAATGTAGAAAAAATGAAAAGAAAAAGAAATAAGAGAAGAAGTTGTGTGTATCTCCTCAAAATGTCAAATCAATAGAAGGAGTTTACCCTTGTGTTTCATGTGTAATAAGCCAAATTGTTACTTCTGGCTTCATCGTTCGTTTTGTGGGAATTAATCGAAAGTTTGGATTGAGTATTCATTTATCATTGGTCAGTTGCTAGCTCTTTCTAACCTTCACATGACCATAACTATTTGTCCACCTTTCACCCATTTCCCAAAGCCTTCTTCTTTTTTTTCGGCTTCTTTTCTATGTGCATTGTGATCTTTGACTTGTGTTTTGAATTGTTTACCTTATTAGACTGCGGACACAATTTCATAAGTCGTAGATAGGTGAGTGTCTCAAAAACATTTACACATAAAGAAATCACCTCTTTACATACATTGAGTGTTCGAGTGTACCGTAAGAGTCCATTTGTCAAAAGATCATGCAAGAGCCGAAATTCTGTAGTGAAATTCTTTGCGCTACGCCGTTATGTAAATCTCAGCCATGTTTATGTATCATTCTTGCCCACGTTGCTTTTGGGTTATGATTCATTATGTTTTCAAAGTTTTACGTTGAGATTTGTTTCTTGATGGTATAGTAGCCAATGCTTGCAACCTTGTCCTGGTATTGTTTGTAATGTTTGCTTGAGGACAAGCAAAAGTTTAGCTTGGGGGAGTTTGATAAGTGAATATTTGTATGATTTTAACCCCCACTTTAGCTCGGTTTTGTATGTCATTTGTGCTTTGTTAATCCATTTTATGAGCTAATATCGTCTTCTAGGCGAATTCCTGTGTTCTAACCTGTTTTGTAGGGAAAGTGACGTTTCTACGCCCTTTTTCTATATTCCCGAGCATTTGCTTAGAACTCGACGATTCGAAGAAGAAAGCTTGACCATGTGTAAGGCATTTCAAAAAGGTTCACTAACTTAAGAGAGGGAAGAAGCAAAGACGGTTTCGTAGTTGTCGGAAGATCAATCAATTGGGCGGAAGAATTCATCGCTTTTGTAACACCCTCAAATTTGCGGAAAGAAAAAAAATAATTTAACTGAATAAAATATGAGAATACATAATAAGGGTGTCTTAAATACAAAGGTTCATTACAAAACGGAAATAATATTATACAAAAGAAATATACAAGACGGGAGACATATCTCCCGTATAAATACGGAAAATAAAAGAGTGTATAATAATATACAATCCTAAAGAACCGAATATAGGTCCAAGGTAAATACTTCGCTCGCTAGCTCGTCAATGTACCCAAGTATGCATCACAAACCTGCCAACCGCCTTAAATATAAACACGGAAGCCACAGTCAGTGGGGAGTAACTCCGAGTTCTCCCAGCCACGAAATGTCGAGTTTAATTAAACATGAATAACATAAAAGCAATGTATATGGAAAATACAAAACTTTAACATATAGGATATGCTTTTCATGTTATGAAACAGATAACTAACAAATAACCTAGCATGTGAAAGCTATCATGTGAAACCGATAATAAACTATAACTCGAGGTAGGGAAGCTGGTA
>JAIUZE010071049.1:0-27804 GCA_022085475.1 Heliosperma pusillum
ACAAACTTACTTTTCAGTTGCTTTTTCTGAAGTTGTTGCAGTCTGTTTTTGCTCTTCTTACTAGTAGACTTTTGTATCTCATTTGTTGTTATTTCAAGGGTCCTTTTAAGCCCTTAGATGTAGTCTTATGCTGGATGGTGAGGATCTTTTGTAATGCTCTATATAAAGAGCCTTTTGCCTTGAAAGAAACTCAGAATGCTGAATGATAAAACCAGAGTTTTTTACTCTTTCTTTGTTAACCTGTGCCAGTCTTGGTTAGCTCAAAACCCTCAACAAAACTTGTGCTAGTCTTCGTTTGTTGGCCTGAGTTAGGGTCATTCACTTGTGCTTGTCTTAGTGAGTGAGTTTAGCTTGGGATTCACTGCATTTAGAGCTACCTGTGCTTGTCTTGGTAGCCCTGAATACAGAGTTTATCTATCTTGTCCTTGTCTTGTGTTGTATGCTTTCTATTCTTGTCTTAGCCCCTAGTTTGGTGTTTCAAATTGGTTATCAGAGCTAAGGTTTATTTCTACTGTGAGTCCATTTAACCAAACTACATTCAAAACTACAAAAATAGCCCAATGAGTGAAGAGAGATTGGCAGGAGTAGAAGCAAAGATGGAGGACCTGGCTGGGGTTGTAACCACCCTAACCAGAGCCTTGGATCAGGTGATAGGCAACCAAATATTTGCTGGAGGAAGAGGCAGAGGTCGTGGGAGAGGCCTAGGTCCCCCAGGAGGCAGGGTCAGACCACCTGAAGAGGAGGAACCTTCAGACTCAGATGAATCCACAAGGAGCAGAGCTTCAGGGCATGGCCTCACTGATAAACACCTCAAGGTAGACATTCCTGCGTTTTCTGGTAGCTTAAATCCTGATGATTTGTTAGAATGGCTTAGGGATATAGAGAGAGTCTTTGAATACAAAGGATACAATGATGCTAAAGCCTTTAAAGTAGCTATTCTGAAATTGAAAGGGTATGCTTCCCTGTGGTATGAAACCAGGAAGAGTCTAAGGGCTAGGGAGGGTAAGGAACCCATCAAATCCTGGTCTAAGTTGAAGAAAAAAATGTTGAACAAGTTTGTTGCTAAGGATTATACTCAGGATTTGTTCATCAAGCTGTCTAAACTAACACAAAATGAAAAATCTGTTGAGTCTTATCTGAGAGAGTTTGAGCAGCTTACCCTTCAATGTGACATCACTGAGAAACCTGACCAAAGGATTGCTAGATTCCTAGAAGGCCTAAGCCCAGGCATTGCTAACAAGGTTAGGATGCAGCCCCTATGGTCCTTTGAGGATGTGGTTAACCTATCCCTTAGGGTTGAGAAAATGGGGAAGGAAACAACCAAGTCTTTCACCAACCCTGCTATAACTAAACCTTATGCTGGGGTCAGAATTGGGGAGGGTCCTAGGACTCCCATAACTTTTAATAGGAACCCCTTGGACAAGGGTAAGGCACCTGTAAGTCAGCACCCTACCCTCACCCCTTCAGAAGAGAAGAGAAAATGTTATCAATGTCAAGGTTATGGCCACTTTAAGAGAGACTGTCCCTCAAGAAGAGCCTTGACAGCAGTGGAAGTCATGGGATGGGAGAAGGAAGGGCTCATTGAGTATGAGCAGGAGGAGGGAACAGGAGAACAGGAAGAGGAAGGTGATGCCCCTTTGGTAGTAGCCCCACCAGACACTGGTCACAACCTTGTTCTTTGGAGGGTTATGCACTCTCAGCATCAACCCCTAGAAGAAGACCAGAGATCTCTAATCTTTAGGAGCAGGTGTACTATTCAAGGGAGGGTTTGTAATGTGATCATAGATGGGGGAATTTGCACCAATGTGGCCTCAGTTACCTTGGTTAACAAGCTTGACTTGGAGACCAAACCCCACCCCAATCCTTACAAACTCAGATGGCTGAACAAGGGTGCTGAAGTAAGGGTTGATCAACAATGTTTAGTGTCCTTCTCTATTGGAGGCACCTACAAGGATGAGGTGACTTGTGATGTAGTGCCTATGGATGCATGCCATTTACGGCTGGGCAGACCATGGGAGTTTGATAAAGATGCCTTGCATAAAGGGAAGAGCAATGTGTACACTTTTAGACATGGGAATCAAAGGATAGTCCTGACACCTTTACCCCCAAACACTAGGGACTATGGTAGTCCTAGTACCAGTGGATCCAAGGAGGTTCTTTTCCTCACAGAGGCAGCCATGCTCAGAGAGGTGGAACAAGAACAACCTGTATATTTCCTCTTATCCAAACAGGTTGAGGAACCAGTTGAGGTGCCCCCAGAGGGAAAGGAGCTGATCAGTGAGCATGAGGATGTATTTCCAGAAGAACTACCATCAGGACTTCCCCCCCTAAGGGGCATAGAGCACCAGATAGACCTCATTCCAGGTGCCATGCTACCTAACAGGCCAGCATACAGGAGTGACCCCAAGTCCACCCAAGAGGTGCAGAGGCAGGTGGAGGAGCTGATGTCAAAGGGATTTGTCAGGGAATCTTTGAGTCCTTGTGCAGTGCCTGCCCTCCTAGTTCCTAAGAAGGATGGTTCATGGAGAATGTGTATTGACAGCAGGGCCATTAACAATATCACTGTCAAGTACAGGTTCCCCATCCCAAGGCTGGATGACATGTTGGATGAGTTAAGTGGAGCCAGTCTATTCTCCAAGATAGATCTTAGGCAAGGTTACCACCAGGTGAGAATCAGGGAGGGGGATGAGTGGAAAACAGCATTTAAAACCAAGCATGGGCTCTCTGAATGGCTGGTGATGCCATTTGGTCTCTCCAATGCCCCTAGTACATTCATGAGACTTATGACTGAAGTCTTAAGGCCTTTCATAGGTCAGTTCATTGTGGTGTACTTTGATGATATCCTGGTCTATAATAAGGGCAAATCTGAACATCTGAACCATCTAAAGTTGTTGTTTCTGAAACTGAGAGAGCATAAGCTCTTTGGGAAAATGGAGAAGTGTACTTTCATGGCTGAGGAGGTTAAATTCTTGGGGTATGTCATCTCTGCCAAGGGCATATCTGTGGATCAGGAGAAGATTGCAGCCATCAAGTCTTGGCCTATTCCCACGAACATCACTGAGGTTAGGGGTTTTCATGGCCTAGCCTCCTTCTATAGGAGGTTCATACAGGGATTCAGCACTATCATGGTGCCTGTAACAGAAGGGATGAAGAAGGGTGAGTTCAAGTGGACTGAACAGGCACAAGCAGCCTTTGAGCTCATAAAAAAGAAGCTTTGTGAGGCACCTATACTAGCTCTACCTGATTTTGATCAGCTATTAGAAGTAGAGTGTGATGCAAGTGGGGTAGGGATTGGAGCAGTACTCATCCAAGGAAGGAATCCTGTGGCCTTCTTCAGTGAGAAGCTCAATGGGGCTAAGCTCAATTACTCCACATATGACAAGGAGTTTTATGCCTTGGTGAGAGCCCTCATGTACTGGGGCCATTATCTTAAACCCAAGCCTTTTGTACTTCACTCTGATCATGAGGCCTTGAAATACATAAATGGCCAACACAAGCTCAGTGCAAGGCATGCAAAATGGGTTGAATACCTTCAGTCCTTCAACTTCTCAAGCAAATATAAGGAAGGTAAGTCAAATGTGGTAGCAGATGCCTTGTCTAGGAGACATTCTATGTTGGTGACAATCCAACAAAGGGTGCTAGGCTTTGAGTTTATGAAGGAGCTGTACCAGGATGATCCTGATTTCATGGAGGATTGGTTAACCCTGCAGAACAGTCCTAGAGTAAAAGAGACCAAGTATCAGCTGCAGGAAGGTTACATGTTTAAAGGGAACAAATTGTGTGTCCCTAGGGGCTCATACAGGGACCTATTGGTGAGGGAAGTCCACTCTAATGGGCTAGCAGGACATTTTGGGGTGCAGAAGACCATGGATATCCTGCAAGATCAGTTTTATTGGCCTAGGATGGAAGGGAATGTTCAAGCTATTCTTAGGAGGTGTTCTACTTGCCAAAAGGCAAAGAGTTCTTTCCAAGCAGGACCTTACACTCCACTGCCTGTACCTGACAAACCTTGGGAAGACATCAACATGGATTTCATTGTGGCTCTGCCCAAGACTCCTAGGGGAAAGGATTCCATCATGGTTGTGGTTGACAGATTTAGCAAAATGGCTCACTTTGTGCCATGTAGGAAGACTGAGGATGCCTCAGGGGTTGCTGAGCTTTACTTCAAAGAAGTAGTCACACTACATGGAGTGCCTAGATCAATTGTTTCAGACAGGGATACAAAGTTTATGAGTTACTTCTGGAAGACCCTGTGGAAGCTCCTAGACACCAGGCTGCTTTTTAGTACATCCCACCATCCTCAAACTGATGGTCAAACAGAAATCACCAACAAAACCCTAGGGAGAATACTGAGGTGCATTGTGAATAAGTCACTAGGAGATTGGGATCTCAAACTAGCCCAAGCAGAATTTGCCTTCAACAGGGCCCCTTCATCAAGTACTGGCCACAGTCCCTTTGAGGTGGTCTATGGCAGCAACCCACTCATGCCTATGGAGCTATCCAAGGTGCCTAAAGAGATACTGAACTATGATGCCAAGAAAAGGGTGGAACAAATGCTCAGATTGCATGAACAGGTTAAGAGAAACATAGAGAAGACTAATGAGCAGTACAAAATCAAAGCCAAGGTGCCAAGAGGAAAGAAGGAGTTTCAAGCAGGTGACCTGGTGTGGTTACACCTCAGAAAGGAAAGGTTCCCAAGCAAAAGAAAGAACAAACTTATGCCTAGAGCAGAAAGCCCTTTTGAAGTCATAGAAAAGGTGGGAGCCAATGCTTACAAGGTGGATTTGCCAGGAGAATATGGAGTTCATGGCACATTTAACATAGGAGACCTTAGCCCCTACTATGACAGTGAAGAAGAGAACCCTGGAGATTTGATGCTCAAATCTTTCCAACCTGGGGAGGATGAAGCAGGAGCTAGGGGAACAACCTCATTTGGCAATCCAGTTCAGACAACAACCAACAAAGACACCCATGTTCAGTCTAAGGCAGATCAAGTCCAAACAACTAAGTTTTCAAAAGCAACAAAAGGTAACCATGTCCAAGCAACACACAATCAAGTTATTACACCATCAAAGGCTCATGATCAAGCAACAACAACATCTACACAAGCCATGCCAACCAGAGTAACAAGGTCCCAAATCAACAACAGCCAGAAGGATTCCACAGACACAAGTGCCAGTTCCAGGCCACATATCCTACAGCAATTGTCCAAGCAAGGGCTCCAACTTCTTTTCCCATCTAGTTGAGGTCCTTAGCTACAAAAAAGTCCAGGATAAGTTTTCCAAATTATCCTTGGAAGTTCAAGTAAAACAACCCACAAGTTAATCAGTCACTTTGAGAGCCAGGCTGGTTTCAAGACCAATGGATGAACAAAGGCATCTTACTTTTGTGTGACCCTTAGTAGTATTAATAAGGACGTTGGAGGGAGCTTAGAAGTCCCTCTCAAGGTTCCATTTGAAGCACCAGACAGCCAAAACAACCCCAAAGAAAACTGCTCAAACAATGCCATTTCAGGAAAGGAGACAAACTTACTTTTCAGTTGCTTTTTCTGAAGTTGTTGCAGTCTGTTTTTGCTCGTCTTACTAGTAGACTTTTGTATCTCATTTGTTGTTATTTCAAGGGTCCTTTAAGCCCTTAGATGTAGTCTTATGTTGGATGGTGAGGATCTTTTGTAATGCTCTATATAAAGAGCCTTTTGCCTTGAAAGAAACTCAGAATGCCGAATGATAAAAACCAGAGTTTTCACTCTTTCTTTGTTAACCTGTGCCAGCCTTGGTTAGCTCTCAACCCTCAACAAACTTGTGCTAGTCTTAGTTTGTTGGCCTGAGTTAGGTTCATTCACTTGTGCTTGTCTTAGTGGGTGAGTTTAGCTTGGGATTCACTGCATTTAGAACTATCTGTGCTTGTCTTGGTAGTCCTGAATACAGGGTTTTATCTATCTTGTCCTTGTCTTGTGTTGTGTGTTTTCTATTCTTGTCTTAGCCCCTAGTTTGGTGTTTCAGTATGCTTAGGACTTGTGTTGTTGTTGTAGGTTGTTGTTAGTTGTTAGTTGTTAATTGATATGAGAATTGATGGTTTGTGATGATAAATGAGGATTTTTGGTTGATAACTTGTTAAGATTTTATTGTGCCTGAATCTCGTGTAGGACGCTGGCTGCGTCGTGGGACGCAGGCTGCGTCGTGGGACGCAGGTGCCTGCGTCGTGGGACGCAGGCTGCGTCCTAGGACGCAGGCTGCGTCGTGGTGGCGCTGGCTGGGTCGTGGTGGCGCTGGCTGCGTTATGCGCGGCCGACTGCAGTTTTCCTGCACTGACCTCTTTTCGTAAAATGATCATATCTCCTTCGTTACTTGCTTGTTTTGGGCTTGTAACATTCCGTTGGAACCGTAAGAGAATAAGCTATCACCTCCATTTGTAATTTCTGCATTTGCATGTCTAGAACTCTAGTTATGACCGTTTGAAGTGGACCCTTGTTTTCGTTGGTTTCCAAACAACGTTGTTTTGGAGACGTGATCTATGTTTTTATTCATTATGCTTCATAAACTTGTTCTAATGCTTATGTATCATGTATTGACTCATGTTTATCATATTTAAACTTATATGATTCCCTATTCTCATGTTTTGTGACGGTTTTTGGTATGTTCCCACTTTGAGTCGGTTTTTTAACAAATTGTTACGGTTTGCGCAACTATTTTCTCTTGTGCTTTGTGCCCTCATTTCCCTTTTCCCGACTCCTCTCCCTCCCCCCCCTCATCCCTTCTCCTCGCCCCTCTTCAACGTTCACTCGCTCCCCCTCCCCCCATCAAACCACCTCCCTCCCGCCATTCCCTTGGCTACCTCCACGTTCCTAAGGCTGGAATGTCGGAACGGGGATGTATCCTACTGCTTAATTGCATGTGTTAGTGGGCATACGACGACGTTGTTGGGAGGCGAACGCAATGCGTTGATCGACCCGGCCGTCAAATGTTGTGTACTTGCGAGGTGGTGTTATTTGCATGTAGCGTACCGCTTGTTATGAGGCTTGTGCTCTTTTCCGCCTCTTTCGTGAATTGTCTACCGAATTTGGGGTACTCGGCGTCTATGATTGACCGAGTCTTGGATGCGAAATGTTATCGCATGTCGAATCGGAAAATGTTATTCCGAGAATCTGGCCAGGTTTAGACTAGGACCGTATTATTATCGTCGTGCTACCAGGAGGAAATTAGCCTACATATACGAAATGTAGCATCGTGTATGCGTTCAGGGAAATGTGATCCCGTGGATGCCTTTTAATCATACTTGCCATGTACACGGTGCTAGTGCGTTTCATTTACCGTGAGAGATGTCGTCTTGGTGTCGTTGTTCTTGGATGCGTGATTTCATGATTATTATTCATGGTCATTGCATGACTTGGCATCGTCAATGTATTGGTATGTTTGAATGGATGATAATATGATGGATTTATTGTGATCATCGCATGACTTGGCATGGTTTGTTTGTCGAGTCTCAATCTTATCAAACTTATACCGCTAACGGTGAGATGTAAGCCCTAGTGAGCGTATTCGGTTGCCTAAGAGTGTCTTCCCCGAGTCTTTGTATAACATGATGGATTCGGATTGTACTTCATATGCTCTTATCATTATATATTGAATTGCCTATCTATCCTTATCGTATTTCACATGTATATCTATATATGCATGCTTCTATTTTGTATTTCCTTTTATGTACGTTTAATGTGATATGGCTGGGAGAACCCGGAGTTACTCCCCACTGACTGTGGCGTTCATGTTTTTCATGGATGAACAGGTTGCTTGATTGGATGGCTTTTTGCTTGTGGTATTTTGGGTTCGGGTGTGAGCTAGCGGGCGTTGTCCCTGGATGAAACACCTCTAGACGTTCATTAGCTAGATGCTAAATAACTTTGCCTTTTGTTAACATTTTGAGAGACTACGTCTCTTGTAGTTTTTTATATTTGGTTTGTAATTACTGACATTCCTCGTATTTCTATCTTGCATGTATAAAGGTTTTTAAAATACCGTATTTTCCGCTTTATAAATCACATGCTTGTTATGTTTTATTTCCGCATTCGCGAGGGTTGTCACAAGCACCCCGGTGATCCGAGCCTACTTCCTTGCGAAATTGGGATTCATGGGTTCTATCATTTGGTAAGGCTTGATCTCAATTATTTATTGTGAGAGGTCATGACAATTTATTATCTATCTCGTTTAAGTGAAGTAAATCGATGAATTAACGATAATTTTAATTGACACGGTCGAATACTCGATAGAATATGCATGTCATGTTATGGAGATTTGGCAATGCATGCAAACATAGTAACTAAAATACAAGCATTAAAATACAACTCCTAGTATGGCCTTTTCTAGAATAGAAAATCATATAATCTATTACATATTCGGAAACCAACTCCTTTGGTCCCTTGAACTTCATAAGCACGCCTTTCAAGGTCACCGTCTCTCTCGGAACTTCTTTGCGAATTGCACCGTCTTTGGGAAACTTCGGTATTACAAATAATTACAAAATATATAATATAATTACAATAATTTCCTATTAGACATTTTTAAAATAAAATAATACAATAAAAATGATACAAGATCACAATAAATTACAACCGAATCAATATTCCCTTACATTCCGGGTAATATCGATTAAAACTAAGGTCATACAAGGAATAAATTACATAATTCCAAATTACATAAACCAAAATATGACATTCATAATAAATATGCAGCATAATAATATGTATAAAACATGCTCATTTTAAATGCCAAATAGCCTTATAATACGGTTTATATCGTATATAACACGGTTTTACGGAAATGCGTGATAATAACACTTTAAAATCATCAAACAATACTTAAATCATATTTAAGTCATAGTTAATTATCCCAACTGATTTAGGACTCAAAAATTAGTCATCACGCAATTTTTTGACAATAATTCAACTTGTTGTTATATAATTGCTCAAAATTAAACTTTAAATTCGTATTTTAATCAAATAAATCCAAATTTAATTACAATAATTTCAAAATTTGAATTTTAAATTTTTGTACATTCTAGAACATTTCCATGACACTTATAAAGTCAAAAATTATGGTTAAAAAATTCGAATCGATTTTGAGAAAAATTGGTTGCGCTTTATTGGTTTTATCAAATAAAATACATAAAGCATGCAAAAGTTAATCATATTAGATTTTCAACTTAAGATCTGAAATGCGGGACATTTAAGAAACCAAGAATATTTTTCACATGACATGAAATTTCTTTTAGCTATATTTGCTAAATAAGTCACTATTGTGTAAAGATTTCAAGGTCAGACGAAAAAATAAATGTGGCAACATACTCAAATTTCATTGTCAGATTCAAAGTGCAAGTAGTTTTAACCAATTGACCAATCATGAGAAATAAGTCCACTTCACACGACATTTTACATACAGTAAGTAAAATGCATGTGTCATATTGTGTAAAGATTTCAAGGTCAGACGATAAGTCTAACAATTTTTAGCATTTTAAACATCATTTTGCTCATTAAAATGTAATAAAAACACTAAAAATCATATTTGAGCAATATAAATTTCCATAAATCATCAAAATGACCTAAAATCATATTTGGACCAGAATATTTTGACATGCAAATGACTTTGTGATTTTATCTTATAAAACACAAATTACAAGTTTTCTATAAGTTACATTAACTCGAAAAAACTATAAATCGATTATGCATGCAACAACCAAAGCTCTGATACCACTTGTGAGTTTCTTAAACTCGATATTAGACATTTCTAATATTATTTTATAAATAGTTTACTCTTAAACTATGTAGATCTTATGCATGTATAACTAAAGATAAATAAGAGAAGAAAAATTTGTTCCTTACATTAAATTGGAACGAATTTTGGGCACAAGATAGGACTCCTTCCTACTCTTGTTCTTGAGCTTATATGATATGGATGATTTCCAAGTTCTTAGTATAAGAACACTCCACTAAGTGGCACCCAAGAGAACCCTCTAAAACACTACTAAAATACTACAATAGTATAATAAGTAGTAGCTCTTAAAATAAAATTAATACTACTAATACTACTCTTAGTAATCTTGTATTAATATATGAACTAGAGTTTGCATGAACCTTCTCAAGCTTTTCTAGTGTAAGAAGTAGAGATAATAGAGAGATAAGCCAGCACACTACACATATGAGATCAAGTGAGTATTAATAAGAGATACACTTTTCTTTTTCTACCCATGGAGCCGGCAAAACCCTTTGGGGAAGGGTGTTGCCTTTTCCTTTTGTTCTTCACAAGAAACAAGGTATGTAAGGGTATACCTTTAGGTTATGAGGATGTTTCTATTTAACAATTAAAATACAAACACCCACTAACACATACTCACAAAAGTTCGGTGCCCTTTAATAATAAGGTGTCCATTTTAACTTTTTCAAATGTCAATTTTCATACAATGTGTCACATGTGACATATAACATGTAATTTTGGCTTATAAATGTGCATTTAACTAATTTAAATGCAATTTCATAACAAATAAATTATACTTAACATTTTAAGTCATATATTATAGTTACATGTAAATAAACTGGGTCATCTCATATTTGGTTAATATAATCTACAACAATTTGTAATTATAATCAACCAATTTTGCTTATCTCAAATGTTTCATACACATAATGCATTCTTAGTAATACAACAATTAAATAACTAAAATGAATCTTATTTAATCATATTACAATAAGATATAATTCTCACTTATAATATAAACTTAGTTCAATTTAAGGGATTAATTAATCTGTATCGCTATACAATTAATTAATGTACATGGTTAGGGGATTGTCCTTTAGGTCTGACCTCAACGGATCAACTGATCACCACCGTCATACAACAGTAACGTCAAACTCCAGTGAGCCAATCGTTACCAATTTATGTTGACCAGTTGACTATAATATTCATCATTCCTTTGTATTCTTATTTTTGAGATTTAATTATGTGACCGCACTATTGTTGAGGACACTTACTCCAACAAATGGGTCATCTCATATTTGGTTAAAATAATCTAACACAATTTGTAATTATAATCAACCAATTTTGCTTGTCTCAAATGTTTCATAAACATAATGCATTCTTAGTAATATAATAATTAAATTACTAAAAATGAATCTTATTTAATCATATTACAATAAGATATTGTTCTCACTTACAATATAAACTTGGTTCAATTTAAGGGATTAATTACTCTGTATAGCTATACAATTAATTGATCGCAATATTGTTGAGGACACTTACTCCAACATTAATTCTAAAATTGGCACTCGAGCGACTGCAGACCCTTCCGGCAAGTACCCTTGTACTCGACCGAGTGAACAACACTCGACCGAGCATCTCTATTTTGACACTGAACTTGGTGCCGCGAATGGTTGGTGTGAAGTATTTTGTGATGAGTTCGTATTTTTATATGTTATGCGGTACGTTATTGAAAACGTAAGTATTACAAGTCAGAGGTTTTCATATCATGTCATAAAACAGGAATTATAATATAAATATACTAATTAGTTTATACAGTTCAATAGTGATAAGGTGTAGTCGACTAGTCACCAATTTCATTTACGCATTCTCCTTCAGTAGCTGTCTGATAAGCGATATTTTGTACTAATTTATCCCCCGTTTTAGCTTGATTTCTATATGATTTATGCACTTTGTTAAGTGATTAACGAGCTAATATTAATATTCTAGTTGTTTTGCGTACTTTGTCTCGTTTTATAGGAAATGAAGCGCTTTTGCTATATTTTCTTACTTTATGGAGCAAAGGCACTAGAATACAAGTTTACGAGGAACCGATGATAGCAATTTCATGATTGGATCACAATTCCCATTGCATCATTCCTCAAAGTGGATTGGTCTTGACTTTTGAATTAGTTTCTTAATTAAAATACAAGCCCAATTCAACCAAAGCATGGCCCAAGACCATTTCCGAGCTGCAAACTACCAAAACAAGGCATAGGATTCCGTGCCCAAAGAAGAAATTCGAAGAGACGAAAGAAGATCCATCAGGGTCACATACCCGATCAGATTTACACTATACCCGATCGGGTATGTTTGCTGATGAACGCCTCTTGCCTCTTCTTTTCCCAAGCTTTAATGGGGATGTTTATTGCCTTGTCTAGGGTATGAATCCGGATGGAAAAGCTCAACCTTGCCACCCTATAAAAGCCTAAGATCATCATCATCATAAGATATTCATTTTACAAGACACTACATTAGATTACATTACAATTACATTAGATTATAGTTCATGGTCTTGTATGCAAGTTTAGACATATTACTTCAAGCATTTTCTCTAGCATTCTCTACTGTTTTATCATTACATTTTGTTTGAAATTCGTTCTTATTATTTTCCCTTACATCGTTGTACTTCCATTCCCGGTAATTCTCTATCTTTTGCTTTCATTATTTTCAATACCGTTTTGTTTATTTTATAATAGATTCTATCACTTTCATAACCCATGAATTATAACCCACTTAGCCTTCTTTTCGTATTATCATTGTTGTTAGTAATCCCGCATAAAAGTAATTTAGTTAAAATTAAACCATCGTGTAATATGTCTCATTTTACTTCACCTAGTCATATAATAATCGTTGTAAATTTCATCATTAGAATAATAACATATTTAATATTGATCATGTCAATCATTTTAGTATCCCTAATTCATAGTTTAATTTCCTACATCTTTTTCCTCTTAATTTATCTAATCACATAAATTAAATCTAGTAGTGTAGGATTATCATTATGTAAATATATTAAATAAAACTGAAATATTGAAATGATTTGCTAGTTAAAATGAATTAAAAGAAGAATCGATACCAATAGAACCATCTAGTTTGTTTCTTCCTTTGTTTGTGTCAAATTCTATAACTTTGTTTAATGGCCATAAACAATTGTTTGTATTAGTCAATTTCCGTCTTAGAAACGAGAGTTGGTTAGGGGTTTAGTGACCTTACCAGGCTGAGAGGACGTTAGGATCCATTAAAAAGTCGGTACGAATCCGAGAGGAATATACCGCTACATGGCTTAGACAATCGTAGTAATTCTAATATTGGTATCAATAAAGCTTTTAAATTATTTGACATGAATTTCTAATTCTCTATATCAATTTGATTAGATAGTTTATTTTATCGTTTTAGTTAGTTTATTATATCGTTTTATTTTATTGCCATTAGATAGTTTTTATTGTTGTTTTTATTTTATTGTTGTTAGATAGATTTAATTATTGTCACTTTCCTTTCTGTCAAGTAGACTAGTTCATTTTATCTTGCAATTTTATTATCGTCATCAATTAGATTAGATTTATTTTTATCGTAATTTCCACACTTGTCATTTAAATATCGTCATTGTATATTTGTCATTTTATTTCATGTTAGTAGTTTAGATAATCACCTCAAATAAATCGAACTTAAATAAAAATCACCCCATAGCAATTCATAGTTAACACGTACTCCCTGAGGATCGATCCCTACTTCCCTAATTACATTCTTTATGTTGTTAGCCTAAGTGTGGGTAATTATTTTTGCACCGGGACTGCGACACAACCGGTCAAATTTTGGCGCCTTTGTCGGGGAGCGCGGTTTTGTTTATCTATGTATTGCTGATTTTTGTTTAAAATTCTACCATTTTTAGGTGCAACCGTACCTTAAATCATTACTTACTTTCCTTTGTGTGTTTTTCTTTTAGGTTGACAAAAATGGTGCGAACAAAAGAAGATCTTAAGTTCCG
The DNA here is from genome assembly GCA_022085475.1 of Heliosperma pusillum. Classification (NCBI taxonomy): domain Eukaryota; kingdom Viridiplantae; phylum Streptophyta; class Magnoliopsida; order Caryophyllales; family Caryophyllaceae; genus Heliosperma; species Heliosperma pusillum. The sequence continues at coordinate 13,771 of JAIUZE010071049.1, forward strand.
GGTTTTTGAACTTGCTAATGGGATCCTAAGGGTCCATATCACTCTAATTGCTCTCATTGAAGGTAACCAATTCAGTAGCGAGCCAAATGAAAACCCAGCCCAGCATATCCAAACTTTTTGTGAGTTGTGTCAAACTTTTATGAGGGAAGGGATCACCCAAAACCAAATCAAAGAAACTCTCTTTCCCTTATCACTAAAGAGAGAAGGCAAATGGTGGTTCACCCGTCGTCTAAAAGATGCCACAAAACCAATGGAGTGGGAAGAGATCGTCATAGCTTTCCATCGTAGGTTTAAACCTCAATCCATCATGTCAACCTTATCGAGTAATTCACAAAGAGAAAGTGGGGAAGGTTCCCAAAGTAATGGGGGAGAGCGAAAGAAAAGTCGAGTGGAAACCTCATGTGATGTTGACACTACCATTTCCTTAGCTTGTCCCGTTCCATCAAATGAAACCACCCCAGGAAGTACTTTATGTCGTCCAAGATTTTAAACCTGTTTACCTCACCAACAACCCCTTGTGAACTTGGTAGAGGAATAGGGCATGTACCTCAAAGATGTGGGAATAAACTCACACCATTAAACCCCTTTAACCCACAATTTCACCAAGCCCAACCTACTAATGCACCACATACCATTCCATGCTCATCTTTTCAAAATGGTCAAGTAATAGCAAAAGTAGATGCCAAGTTGAGGGAAGTAATCCAAGCACAAAACAACATGTCCTCATACTTCTTTCTACCATAGGCTCACTCAAATCAACCATCATGTGTCTCTAAAAGAGAGTAGAAGAGTTAACCCCGTCGAGTTCAAGCCAAACCACCCAAGAGAGTGAAGACCCATTAATAGTCACAATCGACATGATTAGTGACAAACCTTTTGATAATCCTTTTGGGAATGGTGAGAGCTCAACCGAGGACCAAGAATTGAGAAGCCTATTGTCCCGTGTAGAAAGCCCTACCGTTATTCTCCGCGAGCTTAAAAAGAATTGCACTTGTAATCCAGGGAAGAGTAAGGAGCCCATCTATAAGTTGCCCCACGAACTTTACAATAATCCTTCACTAGCCAAACCAACCCGAGCCCCTACACAAGAGGAGACATCCCGTCTCAAATCTTTGATCATGACTTTGATAAGAGCTCAAGGGAAGTTAGAAGAAAGAGTTGGTGAAGCGACGATGACAAATGACAAAGCTTTTTCAAGGTTGGAGGCAAGGATTGGCAAGACATTTCAAGAAGAAGAAACAACCCAAGATTTTCCCAAGGAACCTCCCCTTGTAGAAGGGAAGGTTATCATTCCTACAAAGCTTAAAGATCCAGGTTGTTTTAATATTTCCTTCACATTGAGTCTTCATAAGGTTAGAAATGCATTATGTAATTTAGGGGCCGCTATTAGTGTCATGCCCTTTACCTTCTATCAAGACCATTGCCCAGTGAAAATGAAGATTACAAATACTAGCCTTCAATTGGCCGATGGAACTATGCATACTCCAGCGGGAATTGTGGAAGATGTCCCCATTCGGATTGGATACTTCCTTGTTCCCGTTGATTTTTATGTAATCTTTTCAAAGAAAGATAAAGACAACTATATTATATTAGGAAGACCTTTCCTAAATACGGTTGGGGAATGTATCGATGTGCAAGGATAGAAGATCACTTTTGAAATGGAGGGATCACGTGCCACTTTTGATAGGAAGGGGAATGTAATGAGTGTAGAAGATGGTGACCTCGAAGCATTCAAAGCTTCGGAAGTGTATTTGGATGAGATTGCCATGGGTGTTGACAAAGGAAAATGAAAGTTCAAGGACGAAATCAAGCTACAAAAGAGGCCATATCCCTTCACAAGGCTTAAGGAGGGATAGAAATTCAAAGTCTAGCATGACTTAAAAATGCGCTTGTCGGGAGGCAACCTGTCTCTCTAACTTTACTTATTTTTTATGCATTCCTTATTTCACTCGATAGACAATGTTTGATAATTTTGTTTTGGACTATTTCATTTGGACACTCTTTTTGGATTTTTGGGTTGTAATAGCTAGGAAACAATTTTCATTTTACTTGTTATTTACATTTTTAGAAGTGCATGCTTAGTTCATAATTTCTCGTACTTGAATTGGAACTGGAGGACCTATTAAGATGAAAAGGAGCTACTCTTGGCCAATGTTGCCAAGTCCATTAAGGTTAGTAAGCATGTTCAAGGCTATAGCCAAAAGGTAAGAGCAAGTAACAAAGAAAAAAAAGAACAAAATTCGAATCAGCAAACATACCCGATCGGATTCAGGTATAACCGATCGGGTAAGTGTTCTGTTTCGTGCTTTGTCCTATTTTCTACTATAAAATCAACTTGCTACCTTTGCTTTGCTGCTATTATCCCGTGTTCTTCATCTTTAAAGCTCAAATCTCTAAAAAAAACCTTCATTTCTTAGTCATTTCTTGCAAAATTTGTCATCATAGTTAATCCAAGGCAACATCTAAGCACTATCAAGTAAGTTAATTCTACTTTAGTTACTCCACTCTCTCTATTTTTCAGAAATCCAACATGAACAAATCCTAACCCAAATTTGGGGGTTTTTGATTTTACTTGAAAAACTTGTTTAAATTGGATTTCTAATGCTTCTTACATGATATAGAGTGAATGTTAGTGATTAATTAGCAAGGTTACTATGATTTGAATGCTTATATGCCAATTAGAATACTCATCTCTACTTTATGCTAAAAACTCATGCTTAATGGTAGTATAATGCTTGAATCCATGCTTTATACTTTGAACTTATGCTCTTATTGTGTTATTTTTGCATTAGTACCTTTAAGTAGTGCCCAAACTCAAGATTCAAGTATAATGTTGCTCAAAATCTTAGTGAAATATTGTTATGCTTAAAAACATCAATTTGTGCTCAAAAGTAGCATAATAATGTTTCACTTATGTAATTATGCTTGAAATTGTGCTTAAAAGCCTAGTATTCTAACACTTATGCTATTACTTTGTGTTTATAATGAAGTATTCTAATACTAGTTTCTTGTAGCAAATGGCACCTAAACTAAGGAGATCAAATAGGGCAAGAACTATCAACCAAGAGGAAAGTAGTAGAGCCCATGAAGAGGACGTAGAAATGCTAGAAGCCGACAATCAAACCGGAAATCAAGGAGGACAAGGTGCTATGCATGATCCCGATTTTCCGGATGTGGAGTTTAGTTCGAACAAGCAACGGCAAAGTTGGTTTATTATCAAGAGCAAAGGTATGAGAGCTACCAAATTCCTTGATATTTCTTCTTTAAGGCACATGAATCTTTATGAGCATGTCAAGGTATTATTTAGGGGTCTAGGAATGACTAATGGTATGAACTTTAATTATAAGACCTACCCCCAATTGACCCTTGAATTCTTGAGTTCATTTGAGTTGCAAAGATCTAGGCAAAAAGACTCTATTCCTCATGTTCGGTTTCGATTGTTCAACAATGACTATAGTATGGACTTAGGGACCTTTGCTGACCAATTCGGTCTCACCCATAGGGATACTGTTACCTCACCTCCCAAGGGCTTTGATGTTAGCCATGTTTGGAGCACCATTTCTACTTATCCTGTCTCTCGTTGGGACCATATCCCACACCAACACATCCATCATCCCGCCATTAGAATCTGGCAAAGATTCATGGGATGGACCTTCTTGGGTCGTGCTGAGCCACATTTGGTGAGACGGGTAGAGTTGGATATTTTAGGAGGATTCTTGAATGTAAATGGTGATGAATCGTGGTCGATTATCATTCCTTACTATTTTGCTGTTCAATTGACTAAAGCCACTAATCCAAAGAACACTGGCATTGTTTATGGAGGCCTTATCACTCACCTTACTACGCGAGTTTGTGGTTTTAACCAAGCCACCACTGACCTCCAGGCATTGACTACACCTCCCACCGAGATGGGAAATGGGTTGGATTTTGATTATTTTGTGTAGCTTAATTGGTTTCGTGTCTCTCACCCCTATATGATCTGGAGGATAGCTGGTCGTGATTCGGTCAAATTGACCGCTGAGGTGAACCAGATTCCATTGCTTGGGCAGCGTTCTCGACTTCAGGAGGGTGAGGCCATCTTACCTCGTCCCACTTATTTTCTTCCTGTTGGGGATATTACCCGTGATGACCCCCCTGTTCAGATTAGATCCCGCCGCCCTGAGGTAGGATCATCCTCTCAGTCGACCCATGCTACGGGCAACGTGACTGCCATGTTTCAAGCCTTGACCATGTCCATTGTTAGAGTCTAGTCAGACCAGCAGCTTGCTCTGCACCCCATTTATGATCACTTTACGAGGCAAGGTGTGATTAGACCTGAGGGCCCCCACCCGTCTTTCTATACTTGGCCCGAAGGGGGTATGGTACTGCTCATGATGCAGGTGTGCATCAGACCGGACCTGATTTGTAACACCCGGAAATGTACCCTATTTTTCTAGTAGAAATATTTTACGAAATCTTTTCAGCAAATTTAAGTTTTAATTTATAATTTTATGTTCCGAGTCGAATTTAGAATTTCCGAGTTCGTATTTGGAATTTCTGTGAGATTTCATGAAAATCCCGTCTTATGGCGAGTTTGACTTTTCTTGACTTTTGAGTCGAGTTTGACTTTTCTTGACTTTTGAGTCGAGTTTGACTTTTCTTGACTTTTGAGTCGAGTTTGACTTTTCTTGAATTTTAAGTCGTCTTTGACTTTTCTTGAATTTTAAGTCGTCTTTGACTTTTCTTGAATTTTAAGTCGTCTTTGACTTTTCTTGACTTTTAAGCCGTCTTTGACTTTTGTTGACTTTCCGACTCACCCTTTACTTATACTCCCTCATACTCCTTAACCTATTTTCATTCAACACCAACACCAAAAACCTTTTCTTCCTCCTTAAGCAAACAAAATCATGGTTTCCCTCTTTGATTTCGATCTTAGATTTCGCCTAGCTCATTCGTTCTTTGACGGAATTCACGTAAGTTCGTCTTATTCTTCCCCTCTTAGCTTCCTCTATCCGTATTCATATTAAAAGTATCGTCTTTCTCGCTTTTCAATCTTTCCGTCTTTCTCAAGATGAATTTTATTCATCTTTTATTACCTATTTTGTAGGTGGAGACCACTAGGAAGGCTTAGTAACCATTTAAAGACGCGTAAAGGTAACGGTGAAGGGTTACTCGATATCATTTACGTGTTTTGCATGCTTTATATGTTAGAAATCGTATTTGGAATATGATTAGAAGCTTAGGAATTATGTTTTATGATTGTTGTTATTTGATGATTGTTGATGATGAATATTGATTGTTGATAGTTAGTAGAAATGAATTATGAGAATTGGAAATGATAGGATTGATTTTTGTTAAAGGCTCACGGATGAATTGGTAACAGAGTGTTTCACGGTCGTGAAACCTCATTTCACGGTCGTGAAACCTCATTTCACGGTCGTGAAGTACAAGTCACGGTCGTGACTTGTGCAGTTTCCCTGCATTGACCCTTTTTCGTAAAATGATCATATCTTCTTCGTTACTTGCTTGTTTTAGGCTTGTGACCATTCGTTGGAACCGTAAGAGGATAAGCTATCACCTCAACTTAGAATTTCTGTAATACCATGTCTAGAACTATAGATGTGATCGTTTGAAGTGAACCTTTGTTTTAGTTAGTTTCTAAACTTGTTGTTTTGGAGAGGTATCTATGTTTCTTATTTATTATGCTTCTTAAACTTGGTTTAATGCTTATGTATCATGTATTGATTCATGTTTTGGATAAATGATATTCTCTTTCGCTTGTATCACATGTTTTGTGACGGTTTTCGATATGTTTCCACTTTGAGTCGGTTTTTACAAATGAGTCGGTTTGAGCACTATTTTGTCTTGTGCTTTGTATTCTCATTCCCTTGGCTACCTTCCCGTTCGTAAGGCTGGAATGTCGGAACGGAGAGGTATCCTACTGCTTAATTGCATGTGTAGTGGGCATATGACGACGTTGTTGGGAGTTGAACGCTATGCGTTGTTCGACCCGGCCGTCAAATGTTGTATACTTGCGAGGTGGTGTTATTTGCATGTAGCGTACCGCTTGTTATGAGGCTTGAGCTCTTTTCCGCCTCTTTCGTGAATTGATCTACCGAATTTGGGGTACTCGGCATATATGATTGACCGAGTCTTGGATGCGAAATGTTTATCGCATGTCGAACTGGAAAATGCGATTCCGGGATTCTGGCCAGATTTAGACTAGGACCATATTATTATCGTCGTCCTACCGGAGGAAATTAGTGAACATATAAGAAATGAATTGAATCGTGTATGAGTTCAGGGAAATGCTTATCCCGTGGATGCCTGTTAATCATACTTGCCATGTACACGATGCTAGTGCGTTTCATTTACCTTGAGAGTTGTCGTCTTTGTGTCGTTGTCTTTGAATGCGTGATTTCATGATTGTATTCATGGTCATTGCATGACTGACACCGTCATTGTCTTGGTTCGTGAATGGATGATAAAATGTTGGATATTATGTGATCATCGCATGACTTGACTGGTTTGTCTCTCGAGTCTCAATCTTATCAATCTTATACCGCTAACGGTGAGATGCAAGCCCTAGTGAGCGTATTCGATTGCCTAAGAGTGTCTTCCCCGAGTTCTTGAATAACATGTTGGTTTCGGATTTGATTTCCACATGATCTTATCATTATATATATATGATTGCCTATCTATTCTTATCGTAACTCACATGGATATCTATATATGCATGACTTTACTTTCGTATTTCCTTATATGTACGTTTGATGTGATATGGCTGGGAGAACCCGGAGTTACTCCCCACTTACTGTGGCATTCATGTTTTTCATGGATGAACAGGTTGCTTGCTTGGATGGCTTTTTGCTTGACATTTTGGGTTCGGGTGTGAGCTAGCGGGCGTAGTCCCTGGATGATTAACCTCTAGACGATTTTAGCTAGTTTGCTAAACACTTGTTCTTTGCTAACATTTTTGAGACTCTGTCTCTTTGTTGTATTCCGCACTTAGTTTGTAATATTTTGACACTCCTCGTTTTATCTATCTTGCATGTATAAAAGGTTTTTAAAATCTCATATTTCCGCTATATAATTCACATGCTTGTTTGTTTTATATTTCCGCATTCGCGAGGGTTGTCACATGATTACTGTGGTACTGACTATGGCGTCGAGAGTTTTAGAGGATATGGAGGTGATTTTAGTGGTCACCAAGTAGATGAGTACCAGTCATTTGGAGCCAGCAACCCTACCGGGATCTTTGCTTCTAGCAGTAGTTATTATTCTGCAGATGATACCTACTACACAGATTCTTCTGGATCCGCATCCGAGCCGCCTCCTTAAGAGAGGAGAGGCCGTAGCTGGTGGTCTTTGAGATGAGATGATAACAAGCTCCCCTTGTTTATACTAGCTTGGGGGAGGCTAGACATTTTGTAAGCTTTTCTTTCTTTCTTTTATTTTATTTTTAGCATTTTTAGTTTTCTTTTTAGCCCCTTTTCCCATTATAATTTCATCTTGTTTCTCTGTTCTATGTGCTACCAACCGTTTCTCGGTTTGCTTCTATTATAATTGCATGCACATTGAGGACAATGTGATGTTTTAGCTTGGGGGAGGATTTTCATTTATGACTTACTGCATTTAGGATTGCATTTAGATTTTACTTTTCTCATTAGCTTATTTTCTTCTAATTTTATTAGTTTATTTTTAGTTTATTTTTTCCTTGTTTGTTTTTACCATTTTGAAAATCTAAAAAAATCTAAAAAATCAAAAAGACAAAAAGAAAATATCATTTCCATCTTACATTTCTCAATTTATAGTTTTTATAAGCTGATGTTTCATTATGTTATGAGGAATTGTGCATTCAGGGGGATGTCTTGTACACAGTAGGTAGAAAGTTGCATTTGGACTTAATTAAGCTTGATCTTGACTTTGGCAAGCTACTCATATTGTAAGGTAGAGCCTCCGGTGGTTGGTACATCTGAACCCGATCCCAGTTTAGGAGTGAGTAGTTTCTCCTTATAGCCTGTGTCACATCAAAATGCATAAGTATAGTTTTTATTCCATTTTCTATAAGTATTACTATCATGATCTACATTTTGAAGCCATTTACTCTTGTTCACATTTCGCATTGCCCAAAAACACCCTTCTTTCTAGCTACATTACATTATTGCCTACCCTTGTTGAGCTAGTAACTGACTATATGTTTAGGGGTGTTCTAGACTTTTGCGATATTCTGATAATGCCACCATTTAGTGTGAACCTGCTGTCTCGGGATTGCTGATTCCCGTGTTTTTCAGTGAAAGAAAATTTGAAAAGAAAAAGAAAAAAAAAAAAGAGCTTTGAAAAATGATGAAAGAAAAAAAGCTCAAAAGAGAAAAGAAAAGAAAAAAAAAAAGCTTCCATGAATGAAAAGGAAAAGAAAGAAAAATTTTGGGAAGTCGTAACTTGATTTGTCATGTTTAATAAGCGAATATGCTGCTTTTGGCTTTGACTATTGTTTATGGAAATTGGTATGATTTGGATTGAGTATCCACTACACATTTGGTTATTACTAGCTTGACTTAAAGCTCCACATGACCAAAATCGTTTGTCCACTTTCTTACCCAAATTTCCCAAGCCTCTTCTTTATTTCTCTTGGCTTCTTACATTACATTTTGATCATGATTAGTCTCACTTAATGAATTTGGATTGTCTACCATACTAGATTGCGGGCACATTCTTATAAGTTGTAGATAGGAGAGTGTCACTTCAAATTTGAACCAATATTTCCTATTTCACAAAAATTTGAGTGAAGAGTGTATCGAAAGTGTAACAACCCGAAAAGTACCCGATTTTTCTAGTAAAAATATTTACTAACATTTTTCAGTAGAACTTAAGTTTTTAAAATAGGAATTTTTGTTCCGAGTCTTATTTTCAAATTCCGCGTTCGTATTTGGAATTTCTGAGAGATTTCATGAAAAGACCGTTTTTAGTCATCTTTGACTTTTCTTGACTTTTTAAGTCGTCTTTGACTTTCCTTGACTTTTTTAAAGTCGTCATTGACTTTTTCCTTGACTTAAGTCGTCATAAACTTTCTTGACTTTTAAGTCATCTTCGACTTTTTTTTCTCGACTTTTCAGTCACTTTTGACTTCCGTTACTTTTTTCCCACTTCGCCTCATAGTTTGAAGACCGAAATTTTATTTAAAAAAATAATATTTTTGATTTATTTTTATTTAGATTTATTAAGATTTATCATAATTTAATATAATTATTTTGAATTTATTCGGAATTTAAAGAATAACTTATACGGTTTTTAACCAAACGTCATTTAACTATTCCCTGACTCATCGTAAATCGCGCAACAAAATCGAAACTCGACTTTGGCATGAGTCACACGCCCATGTCATCGTTTTCCACTCACAATTGGATATTTTAATTGTTTCGATTAAACTAATACAAATATCTTAGATATTTGTTACTTTATCGATCAGTTAACGAAAATTACGCAAATCGCTCAAAATCAGACCCGATATCACCCAACATCACACGGCTCTTTCCTCTTCTAATAGGCTTGATATTTTGATTTCTTTTCATTAATATAACATAATATCTAGATATTTAATATAATTAACGTAATATTTAATCAATTACCGTAATATAATTATTTAACGCGAGTTAATTCCGTAACAACAATTTCGAAATCCGACTCCATATTTCCTCTATAATACACGGCTCCCTCACCCAACATAACTCACTAACAACTTTTCATTTTTCAACAAATCAAATAAAGATCAAAATATCACTTTCTTTAATCGTTCTTCATTTGTTCTTCGTGTTCTTCAATTGTTCATCATCGTTCTTGAGCAAAACCTTCATAAAATCTTCATTTCTTAATTAAATCCGTCCTAATTTATATTTCTAGAATCTCCTCTTCGCTTTCCATCTTCAAGTACGGTTTATTTTCAATTCCGTCAAATCGTTTTCAACACTTTAATTATGGAAAATCAAGTTTTAATTCTAATAATGTTTTTCTTGTCATTTCTTATAGGGGAAGATTTTGAAGACGAGTTTGGTGACTCGTATATATTAGGGTAAGATTAGAAGACGGGTTTCTTAGTTTATACTTCTTATTTTGGTGCTAATTGATTTTTCTAGCTAAGGTAACGATTCCGAGTTACTCGACGGATATAGTTTACTAGCTTTGGTTTTTCTTTATTTTTGGGTCATCTTTAGTTTTTGTTCATATATTATCGATTTTAATGATTTTTAGTTAGTAACATGTTAAGTAGTGGTTATTATGGTGTTTTATGAATTTATAACATGTTGGTTGTTCTTGATGAATTTGGATGATTCTTCATAATCATGATTTTTGTATGATTGATGGTTGTTTTGATTGTTTAAAAATTGATGTTGTTAATTAAAAACATGTTAGAATTAATGTGGAATTTGGGGTGGTTGTTTTAAGTGGTGGCCGGAAATAGTGGTGGTGGTGAACCGGACCAGACCGGCCGGTCCAGGCCGGTTCAGACCCGGTCTGGGCTGGTCCATGGTGGGTCCGGGTTTTGGTCTTTGGGTTGTGTCGATGTTTGATTGTTATGTGGTTGTTTTGACTGGTTTTAATTAAGTTAAGCATGCGGGAAATAATTAAGAAACGGTTTTTGTAAAAAGTATAAAATCTGCCAAAACAGCCCATTTAGGCCCGTGGGGCCCAGTTCAGGCCCATGTGGGGTCCGGCCCAACTCAGCCCGTGGGTCCCACTTTGGGACTTGTGACGGTTTTTGAGTTATCGTCAGTTTTATCGCGTTTTGTACTAATTAGCAAGCGAGAAATATTAATAAGTAAAATATTTAATTAAAAAGGTTTTTCATTAAATTATTATTTCTCACATGTTAGAAATTATAAGACGAGATCGTAGTTTAATTTAATATCCTTTTAGTCAAACGGGTGTTGGTATGATGGAATAATTCACATGTTAGAAGTCTTAATAAAATAACATGATATGAATATTTAATATCTTTTTAGTCAAACGGGTTTTTGGTATGATATATTAATTCGCATGTTAGAAGCTTTAATAAAATAACATGTAATGAATATGTTGACTTTTATGTCTAAGTCTATGTGGTAAAGACTCTGTTTCTAGCCGGTTTGATCAAACGGGTTTTGTCAAACTAAGATCTAGTCAGCCCCGGTTTGACTGATGACCCGTCGCGGGACTCGGGTCGGGGATTTGTCTTCAAGTGAGGTTGTATTTAATTATTGAATTAGCCTTAGTAGATATGAGGCGATATGATATTTGATTATTATTTATATGCAAATAGTCACATGATAGGATGTTTTTCCGTGACTGTTTAATTATATGGTTGGTGGCGTGTTGACTAAGTACCCATAGAGAATTATGAGTATATGGCGTCTTGACCATGCTAATTCTAAATGAGTAGCTTGGACCACGACATTGATAGGGGGCCGTACTATCTTTAACGAGCATATGGAGTTTACAACTTGATAGCTTTTGTGTCACTGACTTGGGCCTTTTGATACCAAGCCGGGGGCATGGCTGCCTAATCCACTTTGGGAATGGAGCCAGCTTAAGTACTAGCCATCTCTGCTTAGGGGGTCGCCTAGTAGAGTTTCTCATAGACGGTTATGTCATGGGACGGGGAACGGAATAGCTGTTGTCGCTAGGTCTGATCAGTCTAGGACTAGGATGTTTTTCCTACCTTGTGGTATAGCCTCGAGTTACAGAAGTCTTCTATCGACTGTTCTAAGAACTTATGCCTGTTTGTAGAAGTATTGGTCTTTCATGTTTGTATGATTCTATGAGTTCTAGAAGGTGAGATGCAAGCCGGCTAGGATTGATAGAGTTTGGATTACCGATTGTTAACTGATTCACAGGATTACGTGTTGATTAGGGTTTGAGTGTATCATGGCCACGTTACAGGGTAACCTCTGAGCTAGCATACCAGCTTCCCTACCTCTTGTTATATTTTATTATCGGTTTCACATGATAGCTTTCATATGATAGGTTATATGTTAGTTAATTGTTTCATAACATGAAAAGCATGCCGTATATGTTTAAGTTGTGTATTTTCCATATACATTGCTTTTATGTTATTCATGTTTAATTAAACTCGACATTTCGTGGCTGGGAGAACTCGGAGTTACTCCCCACTGAGTGTGGCTTCCGTGTTTATATTTAATGCGGTTGGCAGGTTTGTGATGCATACATTGGGTACATTGACGAGCTAGCGAGCGAAGTATTTACCTGGACCTATATTCGGTTCTTAGATTGTATATTATTTATACACTCTTTTATTTCCGTATTTATACGGGCGATATGTCTCCCGTCTTGTATATTTCTTTTGTATAATATTATTTCCGTTTTGTAATAAACCTTTTTATTTATGACACCTTCGTTATGTATTATCATATTTTATTTAGTTAAATTATTTTTTTTCTTTCCGCAAATTTTAGGGTGTCACATTTACGGTCGCATTGCCCTATGATTGGCAGAAGTTAAGTGAAATGAGATTGTGTGACTAATCTCTTTTGAGGTTTTGTGTTTTAACTTTTGAAGATGAGAAAGTTCATTGTTAATAACTTAGGATAATGAATTTTGGAATAAATTGGATCAAAGGATTTCATTGTAAGCCTCTTTTACCTTGTGGTTCTTAGCATTCATGTTTCCCTAGATATAAATATTTTGTTGGTGGTTTCTAGTAAGAGTTTTGATGGAACTACGAAGATTAGAGTGCATAATAAATCTTTAATGTGGATTGTTAGTTGTGGAGTCTACCGTGCCGATGGACTTTAGTGGATGCTAAATGGATCTGAATAATTAAGTTATTGGCTTGAATTCTTGTGATTATGGAATATCTTTGTAGGATTTCTGATGATTGAAAATGATGAGTTGCAAATTGGGTAAATTGCCTTCTCTTGAGGATTTGGTTTATTAGTAGAGTTAGTAATGTCGAATTCTTGTAGATCTTCCTGCCGACTTTATCTTGATCTTCCTATCCCTAAGAGTTCGAATTGTTTTGTTTTTGCGTGTTTTGTATATATTTTATTATCGTGATTTGTGAACTTGATGTTCGAGTCGCTCTATGTACGTGTAATGTGTTCGTACTTTGATTGTATCTTTGATAAAACTTTCAAATTTCCATATTATGTTTCTAATTTAACGTTTCAAAGAAGTCTAAAGAAGGTTTGTGTACCCTCTTTTTGGAGAAAATGGATTTCTTTTGCTTTTATATTTGGATTTTGCGTTTGGTTGGATGTTTGCACTTGTTATTGGAGACGTCTGATAACTAGTCCTGCACTTACTAACGTTGTTTTGAATTTCGATTTCACTAATTCGACATTGATTTGATTTTTGATAGCTAGAGTTCTCGTTCGCGACGGGCACTCTTGTGATTCGTAAGTAAAGTTTCACACTTATGAAAATTCTCCTTAAACCGTTTTCGAGAAGAACCTCGTTTCATAAATGTTTCCCTTGTAAAAGCTTTCTTTTTAATTTTTAAAACCGATTCTTGTCTTTGATACTTTTGTTTTCTAATATCAAGTTTCGAGGACGAAACTTTTTTAAAGGTGGGGTGATTGTAACACCCGGAAATGTACCCTATTTTTCTAGTGAAAATATTTTACGGATACTTTTCAGCAAATTTAAGTTTTAATATAGAATTTTATGTTCCGAGTCGAATTTAGAATTTCCGAGTTCGTATTAGGAATTTCCGCGAGATTCCATGTGAAACCCGTCTTGAGCCGCCTTTGACTTTTCTTGACTTTTGAGCCGTCTTTGACTTTCGTTGACTTTTTCCCTTATACTCCCTCATACTCACCTTAACCTAATTCTTTCCCTCACAACTCATATCTTTCTTCTTCCTTAAGAAAACCAAAGAAACCTTGCCTCCATTTTTGATCCGTCTTAGATTCGTCGCTACTCATTCGTTTTCCGCTCAAATTCGCGTAAGTTCATCTTATTCTTCCCCTCTTACCTTCCTCTATCCGTATTGGTAATAAAATTACCGTCTTTCTCGCTTTTTAAATTATCCGTCTTTCTCAAGGTGAAATATATTCATCT
>JAIUZE010071050.1:0-13896 GCA_022085475.1 Heliosperma pusillum
TCACACGGAATTTCGAGTAAATTCCGAATACGAACTCGGATTTAGTAAATTAGACACGGGAACCTAAGTTCTAGACAAAATCTAAAATAACGCTGAAAAGTATCCGTATAATATTTTTAAAATACAAATAGGGTACATTTGCGGGTGTTACAAACCATACATGTACATTCATAATCCCATATTAATTTGTAAACATTACTACACATATGAGCCACACTACCCACACTACTACACAGTACATATACACATACATTCCTAAAATTTGTAAACCCTAATTAATGTTCATTTGCTTGATCTTCAGCCATATCATTGTTCATCTTTTTTTTTTCATGGTTATCTCCCTCTCTAATTATATCCTATATAAAAAAAACTCTTAATCATACATCAAATTTCGCTTATTTGATAATATTGCATGAAAGATCAAGTAATTTTAGCGGTTTAATCATTGTTAAGTTCAGTAAGTAAAGATTGTGGTTGGTATGTTTCTTATAATTTAACGTTTTTTAAGTTTAATCACAATTTAATATTTTATTTTTATTTGTTATTTCCTGAATTTTTGGTATTATTAAAAAAAATAAAGTCTTTTGAAGTTACATTTTTTAATTCAGAAAACTTAATTTGGGTTCTTTTCTAAAATAATTTTGACATGTTATTCAAAATTCTATATATTACATTTATAAAAGAAAACTATTAATCTTGTAAAGTCGGATTAGTGGTTTTGATTAAATAAATAACATGTCATATCTACTCTTTATATTTTGATACTCAGTAACAAAAAAAAAATTTATGTATTACCGTATAAATTTAAATAATTTATCCATATGTGATCCGTCTGTGGTATGTTGAACATTTAATGTGCTGCTTATGATTTTATATAATGGGTTAATTAATAAGGAGTAAAGTAAAAAAACATAAGAGAATAATTAAATTGATAATGAAACGTGGGTAGCCCACCAAAAAAGAATTGCTTTTTCCACCCTTAAAATCAGGAGCCAATCATATTCCTTTAAAATACTCAGCTTTTATATATAGGGGGATTACTAGTTAAAATATAGTATGTAGTATTTTTATATATAGGGGGTTTTTCTACAAGGTACGCTCATGTTTCTTGGAATTCTAAGTAGAACCCCTCGCTTTGTAAAACATCATTGTTAATCTTAAACTTAGTAAATAGATTTGAAAATATTTAAACTACTAAAAATCGAATATCCATAAAGTTAAATTTTGTAAAGAAAATATGTTTTACGATTGAGTAAAAAAGATTATGTTAATGCTATGACAAATTATTGTTAAAAGATCAACAAAAGGTGTATAAAATAAACAATTAAATGAAGCAAATTAGTGCACTTTGGGTATTCTAAAATGTTTTCATTTAGTTTCAAGTGCGTTGGAAATATAGTTCTTATCTATTTTTACTTCTGCCAAAAAAAATGCTTTCATTAGTTTAGGGGTAACTCTAATGTTTTGAAAAAATGAGGTGTACGTGTACCACATAGATTAAAATAAAAATACGAGGGTATCATGTAGAAAATAAAAATTCTCATTTAAGACGGATACTATTCGTGTTAAGTTTAAAACATGTCACATACATACTAAATTATCCCACTTGTTGCCTAGGATATATCAAAGTTTTTTTCGTTATTACGACCATGTAAGAGTATTGGACCCGTAATTAAACTCAAAACGGATAGAGCATGTATTAAGGAAGACTTATTTGAAAATTACGCAAAAAAAAACAAAATAATAATTCACAGAAATATGGTGATTCTGAAGTTTAGTGTACTTCGTATTAAGGCTGAGCAAAACCGTATACATCGGGTATACGATTTTTAAAATACCATTTTTTTGTGTTTTGGATTTGATAAGGTTTAACCTGGTCTACGGTTTTGGGGTACCCGGTAAAACCGGATATCCGAACTCTGGAGTACTGTTCTTTAATGAAGTTTCCGGTTAAACCGGTAGCCGATTTACTGTGTTCTGGATTTGATAAGGTTCCTATTAATTGCAATAAAAAACACATCACTTCTTCTCTTGATGAAGTACTTTTCTATACTTGTTTACCATTAAAATTAATTATAAACATTTGCAGATGAATATAACCAGAACCGGAAAATTCTTACGTTACTCTCTAGTTTAACATTTCGCCCGAAATACCCAAATTGTTTACCCGAAAAACTTTGAGAGGTCATAACTCGGGTTTACTGTGACAACCCTCGCGATAGCGGAAATAAAACATAACAAGCATGCGAATTAAAAAGCGGAAAATACGAGATTTTAAAACCTTTTTACATGTCAAAGGAAAAGTACGAGGAATGTCAAATGAATACCAACTTAAGAATAAAATACTACAAGGAGACATAGTCTCTCAAACGTAGTCAAGCATAAAAGTTGTTTAGTAAACTAGCTAAGAACGTCTATGGGTGAACCGTCAAGTCCAACGCTCGCTAGCTCACACCTAAACCCAAAAACAAGCAAAGATCCAACCAAGCAACCTGTTCATTCATTAAACATAAACGCCACAATCAGTGGGGAGTAACTCCGGGTTCTCCCAGCCATATAACAAATAACATACATAAACGGTAATTGTAACACCCGCAAATGTACCCTATTTTTATAGTAAAAATATTTTACGGATACTTTTCAGCGAAATTTAGTTTTAGTTTAGAATTAAATTTCCCGTGTCGAATTTAGAATTTCCGAGTTCGTATTTGGATTTTACGCGAGTTTTCAAGTGAATCACGTCTGAAGACGTCATTGACTTTTCCCTTGACTTTTTCCACTTACTCCTTCATATACTCCCTCAAACCCTAACTTCTTCCTTCATTTCCACTTACTCCTTCTTCCTCACTAAGAAAACCCCAAAAGCTTAGTTTCCATTTTGATCCGTCTTAGAATCGTCATAACTCTTTCATTTCTCGCTCAAATTCACGTAAGTTCGTCTTATTCTTCCCCTCTCATCTTCCTCTATCCGTATTGGTAATAAAATTACCGTCTTTCATGCTTTTCAATTTATCCGTCTTTCTCAAAGGTGAATTATATTCATCTTTTATTATCTAATTGTAGGTGGAGACTAGGAAGACTTAGAAATCGTTTGAAGACGCGTAAAGGTAGCGGTGAAGGGTTACTCGATATCATTTACGTGTTTTCATGTGTTTTCTATGTTAGAAATCATATTTAGAATATGGTTAGTAATCTTAGGAATTGTATTGTTGATGATGGTTGTTGTTAGTTGATAATTGATATGAGAATTGATGATTTGTGATGATATATGATATTTGTGTTACGCCTTTGTGAAATTGTGAAATTTGTGTGATCCGTGCCTGCCAGACCAGGACGCTGGCAGCGTTCCCTGGACGCTGGCAGCGTTCCCTGGACGCTGGCAGCGTCGTAGGACGCTGGCAGCGTTACTCGCTGCCAGTTTTCCCAAGCCGACTGCAGTTTTCCTGCACTGACCCCTTTTCGTAAAATGATCATATATCCTTCGTTACTTGCTTGTTTTGGGCCTGTGACATCCCGTTGGAACCGTAAGAAGATAAGCTATCACCTCCATTTGGAATTTCTGCATTTACATGTCTAGAACTCTAGTTATGACCGTTTGAAGTGGACCCTTGTTTTAGTTGGTTTCCAAACAACGTTGTTTTGGAGAGGGGATCTATGTTTCTTATTTATTATGCTTCATAAACTTGTTCTAATGCTTATGTATCATGTATTGATTCATTGTTATCATAGTTAAATTTATATAATTCCCTATTCTCATGTTTTGTGACGGTTTTTGGTATGTCCCACTTTGAGTCGGTTTTTACAAATGTTACGGTTTGAGCACTATTTTGTTATGTGTTTTGTACTCTCATTCCCTTGGCTACCTCAACGTTCGTAAGGCTGGAATGTCGGAATGGGGATGTATCCTACTGCTTAATTGCATGTGTTAGTGGGCATACGACGACGTTGTTGGGAGGCGAACGCTTTGCGTTGATCGACCCGTCCGTCAAATGTTGTGTACTTGCAAGGTGGTGTTATTTGCATGTAGCGTACCACTTGTTATGAGGCTTGAGCTCTTTTTCGCCTCTTTCGTGAATTATATCGACCGAATTTGGGGTACTCGGCGTCAATGATTGAGCGAGTCTTAGATGCGAAATGTCATCGCATGTCGAACCGGAAAATGCGATTTCGGGATTCAGGCCAGATTTAGACTAGGACCGTATTATTATCGTCGTCCTACCAGGAGGAAATTAGTCCACATATACGAAATGAATTGAATCGTTTATGCGTTCAGGGAAATGCTTATCTCGTGGATGCCTTTTAATCATACTTGCCATGTACACGGTGCTAGTGCGTTTCATTTACCGTGAGAGATGTCGTCATTGTGTTGGTGTGTTTGGATGGATGATTACATGAATGATTATATGATTGATCATTGAATGACTGGGCATGGTTTTTGTTTGTTCGAGTCTCATCTTATCAAACTTATTACCTTATATACCGCTAACGGTGAATGTAGCCCTATTGAGTGTAGTCTGTTGCCTAGATTGTTGTCTCAACCCTGTCTATCTTTAGCCTGATGGTTACGGTTTTGTACACGTACTCCATTATCGATATTATTTATGTGCATTAATTGCCTATCTATCCTTTCGTATTTCCAGGCTGTATATATATATGCATGCTTTACTTTTGTATTTCCTTATATGTACGTTAAAGGTGATATGGCTGGGAGAACCCGGAGTTACTCCCCACTGACGGTGGCGTTCATGTTTTTCATGAATGAACAGGTTGCTTGCATGGATGGCTTTTTGCTTATGCTATTTTGGGTTCGGGTGTGAGCTAGCGTGCGTTGTCCCTGGATGAAACACCTCTAGACGTTGTTTAGCTAGTTGCTAATTACTTTGTCTTTTGTTAACACTTTGAGAGACTACGTCTCTTGTGGTATTTTTTATTTAGTTTTGTACATCTGACACTGACCCTACCTCCGAGAATCAACTCCTCTTCTTTTCTCTTTTCCATGTACCATTTTTCCAAACGCCCCCCGCCACCTTACTTTTTCACTTTCCTTCCGCTATTTAATCACAGAACAAAATCCACATGCTTTTATGCTTTATTTGTCCGCATTCGCGAGGTTTTTACGTTGGGTATCAGAGCTTATAAACGCTGTCACCCTCCTCGACCCCACACGTGTACCTAACTTCAATTACTTTACCTTGAAATATCACTGAGAGATGGGTAGACTTAAGGACCTAAGGTTGGTAGTCTTTGGTGTACTTGATGTGTTAGGTTCTAACTTGTTTGTTGATTGTGTTGAGTGATGTTATGTTTGTTTGTATCTACCGTCTTGAGGAGGATCATGTGTTACCTAGAAGAAGTATCCTCTACCGAAGATTGAAGATTGACAAGCCTAATTGAAGTGTATTCCTTCCTCATCGATGTTTTCTTTCGTCCTTAATGTATCATGCTCTCTTCCTTCTATCTAAGTGCTTGTTTATCATCTAACGTCTTCTCCCCTTGGAGATTACTCTTGTTACTTCCCTCCTCCTTATCACTTGGTATCCTTACCTTACTCATGTAACATTTTTGTGGATGCCATACCCATTTGTTTGTGGTATATTATACTTGGTCAGAAGAACTTTGAATTTTGTGGAATATTAGTATTAGTTAGAATGAATTTTGTAATTTGAGGAAAATGGTGTAGATCTAAATTCACCCTATATTGATGATTGGTTGTAACTCTAAGGAAAGGTAGTAAGATAAGTTTGATGATTTTAATGCTTGATGCTTGTCATGACTAATGTGTAGATAGTTCATGATATTTGATGGTGTAAGGTTGAATGAGTTGGCTAGGACTTCTTAACCCATTAGTGATTTAATCTTTTGAACTTAGGAGTTTAGTAATATTAGAGTGTCTTGAAGATCATATCTAAATTGGAGCTGGTTGTTCTAAGTGTGAATATTTGGATGATACCTTGAGGTGTAAAATGCTTTTGAGACTAAGTGACTTTTTGTCGATTCTAGTGTATGTGTTAGACTTAAGAACATTTTCTCTTGTCTTTTTTTGTGGCATATTTTCTCCCACTCTATCCTTTAGTAAATACGCTTATTTACGTGAAGGATAGCACCATGAGCCACAAACAGTTTTGTTTCTTTAGGTGTAAAAGAGAAAATTCTTGTAAGGATAGCTTCATGAGCTCTATTCCTTAGTCACAAACAGCTTTGTTCTCCAGGTATAAGTGCGGTATGATGCTCGTATTAACTCTTATTAATTTTGAGCGATCTATTGTAGACTTATTTGTTTAGACTTTAGTATTCTAGCTTCTCTATAGAGTCACTCTATTTAAGCAAAATACTTGGACTCTTATCCATGTCTTGAACAAATTTAGGATTCTTAACCCTTCCATAACCCGTATGGAGTCATATTGGCGTTAAAAGATCTTATCTTAGGACTTATATGGATTGTAAATCCTCAAGTGCGAGTTCGTTAACTCGATTTGATTATGCAATCAATCTTTCTTATTTTAAATAAGTTGTGATACTTAGTCACAAGTCCACAAGTGAGAATCCAATTCATAACTTAGGTGATTATAATGATCCAATCATTATATTTTCTCACATGATCAATTAGTCACAATACTTTATGTTTAAGATATTAACTTTGTATAATGAAAAGTTTAGAACATAAATTCCACAAAGATAATGTCTTGGGTTGAAAACCAAGCTATCATTATATAGTACAACAAGTGTCCTTTAAATAATGGAAACAATAGCCAGTTTCCATGTCTAACATGGAAATCAAAAGTTCCAAAACGACATTCAAAATAACTAGAAAGCAAAATAACAAGAACGCCAAGTTAATCCTTAGGTCTCCTCTATGTGGTGGCTACCTTAGCTCCCTCATCTTGGAGATTCCTTAAAGCTTGCTTTGCTTTGTCTTTCTTCTCATGCCCTTAATCTAATTAGGAGGATGAGAACTACAACTTGTATCAAAATACCAAAGTTGAGATTAATATCAATAACATAAACATTCAGGAGAACAATTATTTACTGGAAGAACTCGTCCAGTCTTAATATCTCCCAAATATATGGGGCAATTACGTTTCCAAGAGCCTATACCATTACAATAATGGCACTTGTCGTTGGAGGTGATACCCTTCTTAGACTTAGAATAACTATTCCTAATAGCCTTTCTTTGTCCTTAGAAGGTGTGGGCTTCACTAGTAGAAAAAGTGCCATTGACATCGCCTTATTAACATCACTTTTTAATAAAAGCGATGTAAATAGCCTAACCTTAGTTATTGACATCGGTTTTAAAAACAAAATGATATATATATTTTTTTTATTATTATTTACATCGGTCATTAACATCGGCTATTTGAAAACCGAGATTAATTTATTTATGTTTCATCGGTTTTGCTGAAACCGATGTTACTTTTATTTATTTATTATTATTTACATCGATCATTAACATCGGTTATTTGAAGTCGATATTAATTGATTTGTGTTGCATCGGTTTTGCTAAATCCGATGTCAAGCATAACACATTAACACGTACACTACTTCTCAAATAATAAGCAATGTCAAGCATAACACATTAACACGTACACTACTCAAATAATAAGCAAAACCTAACTTCTCAATTCAAACAACCGCACGCATAATACCCTCATTCTCACACCCGCCCTTTCCATCCCCTTCACCACCAAGCGACGACCTCCCCTTCACCACCAAGCGCCGGCCTCCCCTTCACCACCCGCGACCACCATAAGTCGTCTCCCACAATCGCCCTCACCAAAATTTGCTGTCACGTACAACAATCGCGCGCCTACAATCGTCCCCTTCACTACAATTGCTGTCACCATGTAACACCCGGAAATGTACCCTATTTTTCTAGTAGAAATATTTTACGAAAGCTTTTCAGTAAATTTAAGTTTTAAATTAGAATTTTAAGTTCCGAGTCGAATTTAGAATTTCCGAGTTGATAATAAAATTAGATGATATCCGTATTGATAATAAAATTATCGTCTTTCTCGCTTTTTAAGCATTCCGTCTTTCTCAAGATGAACTTTATTCATCTTTTTACGATCTATTTGTAGGAGGCGACCTCCAAGATCCCGACAAAGACTATTTACTTATAGAAGAGGAGCTTGACGATCATTAGAGACGCTCAAAGGTAACGGTGAAGGGTTACTCGGTATCACTTACGTGTTTTACATGTTTATATGCTAGAAAATCGTATTAGATTACGATTAGGAAGATTAGATACCATGCTATGATTAGTAAATGATGTTATATGAGGAATATTGATGATATATATTGATTGTTGATGATTATTAGAAGTATATATAAGTTTTGGATTGAATTGGTTAAGCTTTGGAAGCTCTCGGATGAAGGGGTGTTCCCAGCCGGTCGACCGGCCGCCGGTCTGACCACCGGCTGAGAACACTTCAGTAACTTATTTTGGAAACTTGGGTTTTTGTATAAGAGGTGCTCCAGGCCGGCCCACCGGCCACCGGTCAACCCACCGGCCTGGAACACATCAGTATTGAAGTTTTGAGTTTGGTGTGATTGTCTGTGCCGGTCGACCGGCCGCCGGTCGACTGACCGGCCCAGACCCCTTTTCTCTGTTTTTGGGCTTTTGCCTGTGTTCTGAGCCGGCCCACCGGCCACCGGTCTCCTGCCCGGCCTGCAACACGGCTGTGTTGTTTTTCTTTAACTTATAAAACTCGTAATTTATAATAGTTCGCATGATCCGTTTACCGTATAATTTTACGTAATGTCTTATAATATTCATGTTTTGGATATTTGATATCTCTTTCGCATGTATCACATGTTTTGTGACGGTTTTCGATATGTTTCCACTTTGAGTCGGTTTTTACAAATGAGTCGGTTTGAGCAATATTTTGTCTTGTGCTTTGTATTCTCATTCCCTTGGCTACCTTCCCGTTCGTAAGGCTGGAATGTTGGAACGGAGAGGTATCCTACTGCTTAATTGCATGTGTAGTGGGCATATGACGACGTTGTTGGGAGTTGAACGCTATGCGTTGATCGACCGGCCGCTAAATGTTGTAATACTTGGGAGGTGGTGTATTTTGCATGTAAGCGTAACCGCTTGTTAGAGGCTTGAGCTCTTTTTTCCGCCTCTTTCGTGAATTGATCTACCGAATTTGGGGTACTCGGCGTTTATTTTTGTAAGACCGAGTCTTGGATGCGAAACGTCATCGCGTGTCGAATCGGGACATGATTTATTCCGAGAGTCTGGCCAGGTTTAGACTAGGACCGTATTATTATCGTCGTCCTACCAGGAGGAAATTAGTCTACCTATACGAAATGTCATCGTATATGGGTTGAGGGAAATGTCATCCGTGAACGCCGTTTAATCATACTTGCCATGTACACGATGCTAGTGCGTTTCATTTACCGTGAGAGTTGTCGTCTTTGTGTCGTTGTCTTTGAATGCGTGATTTCATGATTGTATTCATGGTCATTGCATGACTTGACACCGTCAAGGTCTTGGTTCGTGAATGGATGATAAAATGTTGTATTTCTTGTGATCATCGTATGACTTGACGTGGTTTGTCTGTCGAGTCTCAATCTTATCAATCTTATACCGCTAACGGTGAGATGTAAGCCCTAGTGAGCGTATTCGATTGCCTAAGAGAGTCTTTTCCCGAGTCGTTGAATAACATGATGGTTCGGACTTGATTTCCCCATTATCTTAATCATTATATCTCGTATTGCCTATCTATTCTTATCGCACTCACATGTATATATATAGACATGCTTACTTTTGTTTCCTTACTATGTACGTTTGGTGATATGGCTGGAGAACCGAGTTCTCCCCACTGACTTGTGGCGTTCATGTTTTTCATGAATGAACAGGTTGCTTGCTTGGATGCCTTTTTGGATATGATGTTTTGGGGTTCGGGTGTGAGCTAGCGGGCGTTGTCCCCTGGAAGATTAACCTCTAGACGATTTTAGCTTATTTGCTAAACACTTGTTCTTTGTTAACATTTTGAGAGACTCCGTCTCTTTGTTATTTTCGTACTTAGTTTGTAATATTTTGACACTCCTCGTATTATCTATCTTGCATGTATAAAAGTTTTTAAAATAACGTATTTCCGCATATTATTTCACATGCCTGTTTGATTATATTCCGCTTCGGAGGGTTGTCACAGTTTGGTAATCGAGCTTTGATCGCTCTCCCCACGCACACACGTGAACCCTAAACTTAAACTACTTTGACCTTGAAATAAAAATGAGAGATGGGTAGAAGTTAAGTGACTTTACTTGGTAGTCTATTTGTTTATGCTAATTTGATAGGAGTAACTTAATTTGTTTTGGGGATTCTTATGAAGTATTGTTAGACCAAGTTTTAGCTGAAGAATAGTTATGATGGAGGCTCCTTGCTCCTGCTGACGAATTCAGCAAATGCCGCTCTAACTAAAGCTAATGCCAACCAAGTTCCCCCTAGAAGGGAGGACAACCATCAAGGTGGCTATGCATGGGTGGCGGGTCAAATTGTAAGGAGTAAGATCGTGCCTTATGGTGGAGAACCGGATCCTACGGAGCTATCCGATTGGTTCCGTGAGATGGAGAAGCAGTTCGATCTATACCAAGTCCGAGAGGAGGACAAGGTGAGGATCGCAAAGCACTTTCTAGTGCGGGAAGCAGACAACTGGTGGGCTATCACTAGTGCCACCGCAACTCTTGAAGAAGACTTTAACTGGGCTTGCTTTAAAGCTCTTGTGGAGGGTAGATTTTATCCCAAAGAGCTTAAACAACAAAGGCTCAAGGAGTTCATAGATTTTAAGCAAGGCAACCTATTGGCTCAAGAGTTTACTACGAAGTTTAATAAGCTCGCTCATTTTGCGCCGAGGCTTATCCGTGATGATGAAGATCGAGCCTTCTATTATCGTAATAAGTTGAATGCCGTTCTTCAAAGTAAAGTGACAAGGGGTATCGCATCCTTTGGAGATATCTACGACGATGCCTTGTGGGCTGAAAATTCAATGAAGGCCATTAGGGATGAAGCTTCAATGAATAATACCTCTCCTTCTTATGCTCTTAGGCCAAATGATTATGGGAAGAGGCCGTTTATTCCGTCTTCCTCTAATTCCTATGCTAACAAGAGGAGGTTTAATCCTTCTTCCCATGCGAATTTAAGGAATCCTGCTCCTTTTATTTCTAGAGCTACTACGAATGTGGCTCATAGGCCATATGCTCCTATGGTTCAAGGTCGTCAATGTATCTATTGTAGACAACCATACCATCCTGGTGTGCCTTGTTCCAACCGATCTTACAATTGCTTCTTTTGTAAAAAGGATGGTCATCGTTACGAGGATTGCCCCGACCGAAAGTTGCGCCCTCCTCCTGCTAAACCTAAGGGTTCTATCTTTGTCATGAGCCGTGCCGAAGCTAATGCTCACCCGGAGATCGTGACTGGTAGGTTCACATCCTTAGATCAATTTCGTTTTCCTTTTCCGCCTTCATCTTTTCCATCAGATCGTAGTTCTTGTATGATGCCTCCTAACGTTCATAGTTTCATGTGCGTCTTCCATAATCTCTTGTGAGGCAGTTTTTCTTTAGCTAATGTAAGGAGTTAGTGATTGTGTTTTGATGATGTACTAAATGTGGTACCTACCCACCCTATGGAGTTAGATTCATGTTTTATTGACTATAAGGATTTGAGGATAAATGGGTTGAACCTCTCTTGGTGATTTTAGACTTTGAATCTTGATATTGTAATATCACCTTGAGGATCGAATAGATCGTAATGATAATTGTTGTTAAGGATATTAGTGATTGCTTTAAAGATTACTTAAGGATTTATTGTCCTTATGTGTGGGACCCTAATGGGAATAGATACTTTGTAGAATTTGGATTGGATGACAACTTGAGGAATATTGTCATAAGCGAGAACCGTTGTATAGGGAGTTTGAAAGAACTAAATAAATTGATGAACGGTCGCATTGCTCTAGGAATGGCAAAGGTTAAGTGAAATGAGATTGTGTGACTAATCTCTTTTGAGGATTTGTGTTTTAACTTTTGAAGGTGAGAAAGTTCATTGTAAATTTAAAATTTTGAGTTGAAGTAAATTGGATTAAAGGATTTCATGGTAAGTCTCTTTACCTTGTGGTTAATAGCGATCATGTTTCCCTATATATATACATATATCGTTGGTGGTTTCTAATAAGAGTTTTGATGGAGCTAGGAAGATTAGAGTTTGTAATGAATCTTTCATTTGGATTGTTAGTTATGGAGTCTACCGTGCCGATGGACCTTAGTAGATTCTAATTGGATTCGAATAATTGGGAGTTGTAACTCGAAGTGTCATGTTTATGAAATATTTTGGTAGGAATCTGATGATGGAAAATGTTGAGGATATATTGCACTCTCTTGAGGACTAGTTACTCGTGGAGTTAGTGATGTCGAGTTGCGATCGACATTTGAATTGTCATAGATGGAAGATAGTTTTGTGGTTCATTCCTCTCTTTTCCCTCAAATTGATCTTTACTCAATCCGCTACTCGTTAATTCTTTCCCTTTTTAGTCCATTTTGCTCGTTTGGTCGTACCTCTTTGTATCACGAATTGTGATTTCGATGTTCGAGTCGCTCTACGTTCGTGTAATGCCTTGATATTTGATTTTATCTTTGATAAAACTTTCAAATTTCCATATTATATTTCTAATTTAACGTTTCAAAGAAGTTTAAAGATGGTTTGTGTACCCTCTTTTTGGAGAAAATGGATTTCTTTTGCTTTTATATTTGGATTTTGCGTTGGTTAAATGTTTGCACTTGTTATTGGAGACGTCTGATAACTAGTCCTGCACTGACTAACGTTGTTTTGAATTTTCGATTTCACTATTTCGACTTTAATTTGATTTGGATAATTTGAGTTCTCGTTCGCGACGGGCACTCTTGTGATTCGTAAATAAAGTTTCTCACTTATGAAAAATTTACTTAAACCGTTTTCGAGAAGAACATCATTTCATAAATGTTTCCCCTTATAAGAGTTTTCGTATTAATTTTGAAAACCGATTCTTGTCCTTAATACTTTTGTTTTCTACTCTCAAGTTTCGAGGACGAAACTTTTTAAAAGGTGGGTTGATTGTAACACCCGCAAATGTACCCTATTTTTCTAGTAGAAATATTTTACGAAAGCTTTTCAGTAAATTTAAGTTTTAAATTAGAATTTTAAGTTCCGAGTCGAATTTAGAATTTCCGAGTTCGTATTTGGAATTTCTACGAGATTTCATGAAAAAGCCGTCTTAAGTCAAGTTTGACTTTCTTGACTTTGAAAATCGTCTTTGAATTTTTCTCTCATAACTCACACTACTCCTTCCTTAACCTAAAATTTCATTTCAACACAAAAATCAAACACCTTTCTTTCTTCTTCCTTAAGCAACTTTTCCTCTTTGAATATCGATCTTAGAATTGGCGTAGTTTCTTCGTTACTCGATAGAATTTACGTAAGTTTATCTTATTCTTCCTCCCGTACCTTCCTCTATCCGTATTGATAATAAAATTATCGTCTTTCTCGCTTTTTAAGCATTCCGTCTTTCTCAAGATGAACTTTATTCATCTTTTTACGATCTATTTGTAGGAGGCGACCTCCAAGATCTCGACAAAGACTATTTCCTTATAGAAGAGGAGCTTGACGATCATTAGAGACGCTCAAAGGTAACGGTGAAGGGTTACTCGGTATCACTTACGTGTTTTACATGTTTATATGCTAGAAAATCGTATTAGATTACGATTAGGAAGATTAGATACCATGCTATGATTAGTAAATGATGTTATATGAGGAATATTGATGATATATATTGATTGTTGATGATTATTAGAAGTATATATAAGTTTTGGATTGAATTGGTTAAGCTTTGGAAGCTCTCGGATGAAGGGGTGTTCCCAGCC
>JAIUZE010071051.1:0-55995 GCA_022085475.1 Heliosperma pusillum
TAACCAAAGATGTCACCGGAGTTTGTAGATTAAAGGCCTAGGACTAAGTTTCGTCGGCGTTTAAAAGTGTTCGATGAATTAGGGGTGACGGCGACGACGTTTGATAGGTGATGGTGATGATGGAGTTGCACCGATATCACACGACGTTTCACCGGAGTTTCTGGCCATCATTGGCGGCGACGACAACATATGGTAGATAGCGGCGACGCCGACTGAGGGTAGGTAGCGGCGACGACGATAGAGTAGGTAGCGACGACGGGTGATGAGCATTGAAAAGCCATTTCAGGTGGTGGACTGGTGGTTAGGGTTATGATTTGGGGAAACAAGGTAGGAGATGATTTATGAAATGAGTAAGGAGATGATTTATGAAATACTGAAGTTGTTTGTAAGAAAGAGGGGCGCGTGGATATTAGTAGAGTCGTTTCCACTTTTTGCACCGAGTGGTCGTTTCCACCGGATCTTGACTCTATATATATATATATATATATAGGGCCAGGATCCGGTGAGAACCACTAACATAATGAGAACCGTGAGAACCCTCATTGAATCTCCACCAAATCTTGTTTCGAAAGTTTTGTTAGATCATTTACCACTAGTTTAGTTTATTCAAACAAAATACTTGCAGTAATTAATCAAAATATAATGATTATATTTAAAAAATATGTACTTAATGTACCTAAATTCAATTTGTACACTAAAATTACTCTAAATGCGTGAAAACGAGCACTAGGTGCACGAAAATTGCTACATGCATGAAAACAGTTACTAGGTGCATGAAAATAACGGGCTCTAGATGCATTAAAATAAGCACCAGGTGCATAAAAATTGTTAGATGCATGAAACGGACTACTAGGTGCATGAAAATTAATAAATCGTATTTCACCTCAATTTCCGTCAGTAACTTGTATTTTTTCGACCAAGATGTATGTTAACTAGCAATAAAATTCTACGCCGAACCCAAAAATATTCTTATTTTTTAAAAATAAATTTGGTACGCCGAACCCAAAAATATCCTTAGTTTTTAAAAATAAATTTTGTAAGGCGGAGTTCTCACGGTTCTCATTATCTTAGTGGTTCTCACCGGATCCTAATTCTATATATATATATCACTACAAGAAAACAACATTCAGGCGACCGATATTGACGACTAATTTCAGTCACTAAAATGAATTTGGCGACTGAAATCAGTCGCCAAGACCCAGTCGCAGTCATTAGTCGCCAAAAAAAATTCGGGCGACTAATTTCGGTCGTCAAATTTGGCGACTGAAAAAAGCGTCGCCAAATTGGCAATATGGCGACTGAAATCAGTCGCCCAAATTGTCAACTGAAAGGTGAAGTAGTCGCCAAATTGGCGACTGATATCAGTCGCCATCAGTCGCCAATTTGGCGACCACTAGACCCTTCATTCGCCAATTTGGCGACTGATTTCAGTCGCCAATCAGTCGCTAAAGTCATTTTAATTTGTAACAATACAGGGGGTGAAAGGTGAAGTAGTCGCCAAATTGGCGACTGATATCAGTCGCCATCAGTCGCCAATTTGGCGACCACTTGACCCTTCAGTCGCCAATTTGGCGACTGATTTTTGGCGACTGATTTCAGTCGCCAATCAGTCGCTAAAGTCATTTTAATTTGTAAAAATACAGGGGGTTTGGCGACTGAAAATAGTCGCCAAATGAACATTTCAGTCGCCAAAACACCTGTTTTATTGCACGAAAAATTCTGTTTTTATCCTGCCATTTCATTACCATACCATACCTGCAAGTACAATAGAAAACAACCACAATTTCACACATTTACAACACGATGAGAAACGAACATCCTCATATATATCAAGAAAATTGTCTCAAGTTTACAAATCTTCTTAAAGGTTAACAAAACCAAGTTTAAACAACCACATTTAACAAGTTTCTAAACTAATATCAAAAGCCAAGGGTCATATTGGCTTCGGCTTGCATACCACCACCTCCATTGCCTTCATCATAATCTCGCCGAAAGGGAGGCGGACCTTGGTTGCAGTTATCGAACAAGGTTTCCCAAGCCTTAAATTTGTCTCTCATTATCCGGATTTCCTCATCCCTTTCGGCGTTTTTTCTTCTTTCCTCGTCAAGTTGGGCTTGGAGTTTTCCTACGACTCCCGGCTCGTAGGTTTGTTTTGAGCTGGAAGGCATTCTTCCCCTTGGAGTTTCGTAAAATACGTCCTTAGCCGAGCCAATCCCGTACACATTCCTCTTCTTTAAACCCTTAACCAAGTCGAACAAAATCTCGTTATCGGACTTGTCGGGTTGCCTAACTTTCTCGGCCAAAAATGATTCCTACAATATATAAACATTATGATTAAAAATAGCTACAAAATTTGTTAAACATTCAAAAAAATGAACTTATTGTAAAAATCCAGATCAAATGGTTTGAAACTTACATATAGCTCCTTATCTTTTGGCTTTATCCAATATCTTCTATTGTCTTGGAGACGGGAATGGGTGTCAAGGAAGAGCTCCGGAGCCGTGGGCGTGTTAGCTTTTTTCTTCTTACCCTTCTAAAAGAAGAAATTAAAGACTTGTATAAGAATATTTTAATAATAAAAAGAATTTAAGTTATAATTTTCAAATGGACGAAAAAGTGGAAATTATAACTTACTACCAAAACTAGGTCCAAGAAAGATCGAGATCCTGCGTGATGTGACGGCTCAGCCGCTCCATCTTTCTTTCCTCCTCTTTTATTTTTGGATGCTTGGGCCGACCTAGCCTGAAACTCCGGAGTTTCACGATATTTAAGCATATCTTCATATGCACCACCTACAATTTAAATTAGTATTATAAAATATGATAAAATGTGTTAAATTATAGCTATATATAAATAACAAAACAAATTAAATACCTCTCATATGCTCCGGCTCCTTCTTCCTCTTGACAACCTTATACTTGTTGTCCCTTAACCGTCTAGTGCATGTCTCATTGTACCTTTGACGTACAATATACTCTAATCCCGCCGGCCATTCAAATGTTTTCTACAATTTAAAAGGTAAGTATTAGTAAAATAAATTATTAATTGAAAATTATAATAATATAACAAAATATAAACAAAAATAATATACCCTAAAATTATTGAACAATTCCTCTTTTTGTGTGGAGGTAGCCTTTGTCCAACAAGTAGGAGCAACCCCCGTCATCTTCATCTTTGTACTTTGAGTACAACCTCGTACAACCTTTTGAGACGAAAACCTGAAAAATAAATTATGGAATAGTATGCATTTATGTTAAATAATGTAATATAATTATAAAATAATAAATTAAAGACATTGGTCGTTGTCTTACCAAAAACCCGCGGGATCAAGTATCATCTTCCCTTCCGGGTGAACTGGATCGTCTCGATGTCTGATCCGAGGACTCATCGTCATTGGTCGATTCCTCGACCACTACGGACTCTGCTGATCAATAACCTCCATCTCCTCCTCGTCGACTGAAGAAGTACTACGGCGTCTATTTGAACCGCCGCCACGTTGTCTACCTCGACCTCCTGCCATCTACAATTACACAAATATTCAAATTGTTAGAAACGGTTAATAACATAAAAAAAAAACATAAACATAAACTGTTAATAACATAAAAAAAAACATCAAATAACATAAAAAACTTAATTAAAATATATATAAATATATCTTTACCCAATTAATCATTATCATCATCAAATTCGTCATCATCATCATCACCATTTGATTCATTATCATTATCACTATCACCACCACCATCACCGTCAACTTGACCATCACCATCCTCGTTTTCTAAATCCTCACCCTCTTCATTTCCATTCTCATAAATGTCCTCATCAGGTGGAGACAACATAAACCCGATAGATACTATTTCTTCTTGAAAAAAAGTTGTATCTACTTGTGAGCGTGCTTTTGTCTTAAAGATTGCACACCACTCACTGCTTTTGATTTTGATCATTCTTCGTGCTTGGATAAGAAGCGAAATATACTTGATTGGCTTGATGTGCGAGTATAAATGGATCATACTTTGAGTATGTCCGGGTATGATTCACTTCGACGAGTTTATAACGTTCATGAACTTTCATACCGGCCACAGAGTTATCCTTCCATTCACACTTAAATAAGACAGTATTATAAGAACGCTCACGCCCACTATAGCTCAACTCAAAGATATCCTTAACTATACCATAGTATTCGTTGTCATCAAGAGAAGAAATAGTAACACCATAATTGCACCTAGCCTTATCCTTACCGTAGTTGAATGTATGGAAATTAAATCCGTTGACCGAGTAACGATTCCACGTTTTAACCATTCGTGAAGGACCAAAGGCCAAAGTCCTTATCAAATCATCTTGGATATTTAACTCAATTACATGGTTCCGAAACCATGCTGCAAATTGCTCCTCATGGTTACTCCAAACATCATCTCTATTCACATTAGGATGTGCTTTAATGAAATCATTCACAAACTCCGTTTCATATGATTCCAGAATCTCACAATTAGAAAGAACGTAAAGGTGAGCACGATCATATTCTTTGTCATCCAAATATCTTGTTCCCCCAATTGATGAACAACCCTCGTCATCATGCATTTGGAAAAACTCGGGTAAACTTGTCTCAAGTTCATCCGCTTTATCAACACTCAAGTTTTTTGCTTTGGTTTCTATATGTTTTTCAAAGTAAAGAGAGAAAAAATTTGCAATATCTTCCGTTAATACGCATTGCATATAGAACCTTCAACCCGAGCTTTGTTACCAATTTTCTTCTTCACATGATTAAGAAACCTATTCAATAATTGATGGGATTAATAGTTGTTAAGACTAGTATATAAATATTAAATCAATTATGTATAGTACGATAATAATTATAATTTAATTACTACTTAGCGATCTTACCTTTCAAATGGATGCATCCACCTATATTGGACGGGGCCTCCAACTTTGGCTTCGTAAGGCAAATGTATCGGTACATGCTCCATGGAATTAAAAAATGATGGAGGAAATATCATCTCGAACTTACACATTATCTCTGGTATTTGCTTCTCAAGACAAATCATGTCATCAACACATATTGAAGACGAACATAAATCTCGAAAAAATTGACTTATCTCAACAATTGCATTCCACACAGGAGTGGGGAGGAGATGTCTCAAAGATACAGGTAATAATCGTTCCATGAAGATATGACAATCATGACTTTTTAAGCCTTGCAACTTTAGCTCCTTCATATCAACACATCAACTGAAATCGGATGCATATCCGTCAGGAAATTTTAACTTTCTTAACCACTCACATAATACCTTCCTTTGAGCTTTGTCAAGTGTAAAAATAGATTTTGACTTAGACTCATCGCTACGAATGTGAAGTTTGGGACGATGACAAATTGTCTTCAAATCTTCTCGTGATTTAACAGTATAACAAGTCTTTCCCTTTACATCCATAATCGTGTGAATCAGTTGCTCAAAGAAATTCTTTTCTATATGCATTACATCCAAATTGTGCCCAATTAACATCGTCTTTCAATAAGGAAGATCCCAAAAAATGCTTCTTTTAAACCAACCAATTTTCTTCTTTTTCAGCTCATCCGTCTCTGCTTTAGTACAATCAATAGTACGTGACAAATCACAAACCATATCCCACACCTTATCCCCCGGAAGTCGATCTAAAGCATGATTCCGCTCCACTTTACCTTTTCTGAAAGCTTTTTTGTTGCTCCTAAAGGCATGCCCCTCCGGTAAGAATTTTCTATGACAATAAAACCAACTCACGTTTTTGGAACAACGTAGCGAAAACGCTTTGCTTTGGTACATGCAACAAGGACATGCCTTTTTTCCCGCGGTAGACTATCCATATAGCATACCGTAGGCGGGAAAATCATTAATGGTCCACAACAATGAAGCTCTTAGTTGAAAATTTTGCCTTAAAGACACATCATATGTTTGCACACCTACTTCCCACAATTGTTTCAATTCTTCCACCAAAGGTTGCAAATAAACATCTAAGGCGATTTTTGGATTATCAGGACCATGAATAATTAGTGACAAGAAGATGAATTGTTTTTTCATACATAACCAAGGTGGTAAGTTGTATGGAGTGACCATTACGGGCCAAGAAGAGTACTTTCTACCAAACTGGCCAAATGGAGCAAAACCATCCGTACAAAGGCCAAGTCGCACATTACGGGGTTCCTCAGCAAAGTCGGGGTAAAGCATATCAAACCGCTTCCGTTCCTCTCCATCACTCGGATGACACATCTTTCCAGGAGTACGAGGATTTTCCTTGTGCCATCTCATTTGCTCGGCAATGTTTTTGGTAGCAAACATTCTTTGAAGTCTAGGAGCTAGAGGAAAGTAAGTTACAGGATTTTTGGGTATTGGTTTCTTACTCTTTTCACCTCTTTTTTTTTTAATTATTTCCTTTTTTACCCTTCAAGACAATAATTCCCTCGCCTTTTGACATTTACTACACTTTTCAAGCAAAGCATCATCCTTCCAAAAGAACATACATCCATCGGGACATGCATCAATCTTGTAATGCGGAAGTTGTACCCCTTTCACTACTTTTTTGGTATTGTAGAATGATCGGGTCATGACATTATTACCGGGGATAACATCCTCAATCAAAGAAGCAATGCCATCAACACAAGTAAATGGCAAATTGTACTCACATTTCAAAGTTACTATCCTAGAGGCGGCTTCTAACAATGACATTTTGCTCCCTTCATATAATGGTTTTTCACTCGCCTTTAACATATCAAAAACGGCTTTTGCTTGTGGGTGTGGTTCTTCTTCACTAATTGGTATATGATCATTATTGAAAATATTAGACTCAAAGGCATCAACTACCATATCTCTACATGGTTTCTCATTTTGTGGGATTTGAGATTGTTCGGGAAGTGAAAAATATGATTCTCAATGAGAAATCCAACTGTAGTAGTTTGGACAAAACCCGTTTGAATAAAGATGTTCTTGAACCTCAATGTCATGTAGATATTTCATGTTTTTGCATTTAATACAAGGACACCTAAGTTTCTTTACTACTAAATCATACTTGTCTTGTTGTTTAGCAAATTCAATAAACTCGGCAACCCCCTTTATAAATCTAGCGGTAGGACGTCTTTTCTTATCAAGTCTTTCTTCGTACATCCATGTACGCTCCAATCTCTTCATTTTAATCAAAACATTAACCAACACAACAAGTACAAAAAATACTAACACTAATCAAAACCCCAAATATTAACAACACTAACACAAACAATCATATTTATCAAAACCTTAATACGAAATACACTAACACAAATCAAAATATCAATACTAACAAAATAAATAACCAAAACCCCTATACTAACAAAATAAACAAAATAATACTAATAACACTAATATTATTAACATACTAAAACTAATCAAACAACACTAACCAAAACCCCTATACTACCAACACTAACACAAATCATGAAAATTATCAAAAACCCATTACTAACAACACTAACCCAAATCAAAATTAACAATACCAACAAAATTAATACTAACAACACTAATAATATCAACAACACTACCACTAATCAAAACACCCCAATTAATCTAAGGATTCAAATTACAACAAACATTTAACATCTAAACCAATAATCATCACAAATGTTTATATAAACATATAAAATCAACGAAATACTAGTAGGAATCAATAATTAAACAAACAAACTAAATTAATTGAAGGATTGAAATTAGAACAAATATACCTTCACCAATTAGAACAAACAAAGCAACACAAGAAGAAGGAGAGCACAAAGATCCGGTGGTGCTAGTGTCGGAGTGGTGGTTGAGGGAGTGGAGTAGTGGTGGTGTCGGTTTTGTAGAGGGATTGGGGTTTTTTCGGGTGTTTGAAGGAAAATTGGTAAAGTAAAGTGTGCGGTTGAATTTTGATTTTTCTAGAATAATAGCCAATTTGGCGACTGAAATGGTAGTCGCCAGATTGGCGACTGAAATCAGTCGCCAAATGGCTTATTCAGTCGCCAATTTGGCGACTGATTTCAGTCGCCCGAGTTTTTTTATAAAATCCTGCAATATTGTTTCAGTCGCCAATTTGGCGACTATTTTCGGTCGCCCGAATATATTTTCAGTCGCCAAATTGGCGACTACTAGTATCAGTCGCCTTAATACAGTCGCCTGAAACAAGAGTTGGATGGAGGGGTCAACTACAAGTTTGATCACGTCCTATTTTAGCCTAACAAGAGTTGGATGAGATGATTAACTACGAATTACTAGATGCAACAAATCGCTAAAATGATAAGGTTAAAAACAATTTATGAAAAATTAAGGTAAAGGGTTCACCTTAGGGGATCAATGGGTTAGTCAAGTATTTAGCAAGTGGGTAATAAGTTTGAGTAGAATTAATTGCTAATGTCTCAACAATTAATAATTTTCAACAAAACTATCACATTTGTCTCAAATTACTTATATAAACACTAGTCTAATCATCTCTACCGTCGTCGCTTAAGAGATAATCAAACAATACTCGATAAAGTGTGTAACTTTCGTTTACACAATTCATCGAACACCTAGTGTGCATATGGGTAATACTCTAATTATCACCACGAGTCTACTAATTACTCAACCAATTCCCCCACATAATCCTCCCTTAGGCTCTTCCTAAACCCTAGAGGGAGACTACTCACTCATGTTGATGGAAGGCAAGCAACTTAACAATAAGAATAAGGAGATTAACATCATACTTTGGAAATGAAGAATTTTAACAATCAAATGACAAATAATTAACTTGAAATGAAATAAATTGCATAAACAACTAAAAGATGAAGAATTTATACCAACAATACTTGTATTAATGAAATAGGGGGAATGTCTTCACCCAAAATCTTCAATACAAAACCAAACCTATGATAGTTTTACTAAGAGAGACTAGATCTAGTGACTTGAATTGAGAAACTAAGCTTAATTAAGGAACGATTAAGAGAGTAATTAGTAAGTATTAATGTAACACCCGCAAATGTACCCTATTTTTATAGTGAAAATATTTTACGGATACTTTTCAGCGAAATTAAGTTTTAATTTAGAATTTTATTTTCCGAGTCGAATTTAGAATTTCCGAGTTCGTATTTGGAATTTCCGCGAGATTTCAAGTAAAACCCGTCTTAAGCCGTCTTTGACTTTTTCTTGACTTTTCCACTTACTCACCCTACATATACTCCCTCATAACCTAACTCCCTCACAACTCAATCTCCTTCTTCTTCACCAAATAAACCCAAAACCTAGCCTCCATATTCTTTCAAGCTTAGATTCGTCGCTACGCTTTCGTTACTCGCTCAAATTCACGTAAGTTCGTCTTATTCTTCCCCTCTTAGCTTCCTCTATCCGTATTGGTAATAAAATTACCGTCTTTCTCGCTTTTTAAATTATCCGTCTTTCTCAAGGTGAATGATATTCATCTTTTATTATCTAATTGTATGTAGGTGGAGACTAGGAAGGTTTAGAAATCGATTAAGACACGAAAAGGTAACGGTGAAGGGTTACTCGATATCATTTACGTGTTTTACATGATTTCTATGTTAGAATTCGTATTTAGAATACGATTAGAAAGCTTAGGAATTGTATTATTGAAAATGATTGTTGTTAGTTGATGACTTTTGATGATGATTATTGATTGTTGATAGTTGTTAGAAGTGAATTATGAAAATTGAAAATGTTTGAATGTATGATGAAGGCTCTCGGGTGAACTGGTAACTCATGTCACAGGCGTGAAATACAAGTCACGGTCGTGACTTGTGCAGTTTCACTGCACTGACCCCTTTTCGTAAAATAATCATATCTCCTTCTTAACTTGCTTGTTTTGGGCTTGTGACATCTCGTTGGAACCGTAAGAGGATAAGCTATCACCTCCATTTGGAATTTATGCTTTAGCATGTCTAGAACTCTAGTTATGATCGTTTGAAGTGGACCCTTGTTTTCGTTGGTTTCCAAACAACGTTGTTTTGGAGAGGTGATCTATGTTTTTATTCATTATGCTTCATAAACTTGTTCTAATGCTTATGTATCATGTATTGATTCATTTTTATCATAGTTAAGTTTATATAATTCCCTATTCTCATGTTTTGTGACGGTTTTTGGTATGTCCCACTTTGAGTCGGTTTTACCTTATGTTTTTGTTGTGAGCACTAATTGTTCAGTGCTTTGAACTCTCATTCCCTGGTCATACTTTATACCCGTTAGACTTAAATGTCGGAGCGGTGAAGTGTAACCGTGATGCCGTTGTGCATTTGTTTAGTGGGGATATGACGACGTTGTTAGGAGACGAACACAATGCGTTGATCGACCCGGCCGTCAAATGTTGTATCCTTGCGAGGTGGTGTCATTGCATGTAGTGTACTATCTTGACTTTTGACTATAGATCTCTTTCCGCCTCTTTCGTGTGGTTTAGCCGAATTTGGGGTACTCGACGTCTTTGTATGATCGAGTCTTGGATGTGGAACGTCTTACCACATGTTGAATCGGGAAATGTCTTATCCCGAGAGTCTGGCCAGGTTTAGACTAGGACCGTATTATTATCGTCGTCCTACCGAGAGGATTAGAGTCTTGTGTGTACGAAACGTCTTATCGTACATGATTCCGGGAAACGTCTTATCCCGTGAACTTGTTTGTCTAGGTCATGAGTATACGAAACGTCTTATCGTACACGGTTCCGGGAAATGTCTTATTCCGTGAGCTTCCATTGGCTTGTCTTGCTATTGTACACGATGCTAGTGCGTGCCATTAACCGTGAGAGATTGTGTTGTCATATTCGTATGATTTGATGGTTGTTTGTAAGTTGAATTATACGTGAACATTGAGTTGGACTCTTGCATGAATTAGATGATTGACGTGGTTTATATGTCGAGTCTCTATCTTATCAAGTATATGCCGCTAACGGTGAGATGTAAGCCGTAGTAAGTATATAGTTGCCTAAGGGTGTTTTCCCCGAGTCTATCAATAGCATGATGGTTACGGTTTGTACTTTATATGCTCTTATCATTATATATCGAATTGCCTATCTATCCTTATCATATTTCACATGTATATCTATATATGCATGCTTCTACTTTTGTATTTCCTTTTATGTACGTTTAATGTGATATGGCTGGGAGAACCCGGAGTTACTCCCCACTGATTGTGGCGTTCATGTTTTTCATGGATGAACATGTTGCTTGCTTGGATGGCTTTTTGCTTGTGGTATTTTGGGTTCGGGTGTGAGCTAGCAGGCGTTGTCCCTGGATTCAAACACCTCTAGACGTTATTTAGCTTGTTTGCTAATCACATTTACTTTGATAACATAACGAGAGACTACGTCTCTTGTTGTAGTATATTCGTACTTTGGTTTGTAATATTTGACATACCTCGTATTTTCTATCTTGCATGTATAAAGGTTTTTAAAATACCGTATTTCCGCTAATTAATTCACATGCTTGTATGTTTTATTTCCGTATTCTCGAGGGTTGTCACAATTAAAGATTACAAATATTCTAGGGTTTTGTGCTAAGAGTTGATAAAAAGCTGCTTACAAAAATTAGGGAGAAGGCATATATAGGTATCTCAAAATTAAGAAAGAAAATAAAAGAGGAAAGTGGAAATGCGGCCTTGTGTTCCCGGCCGGGTGCCCGGCCGCCGGCCCTCTGACCGGCCTGGAGCACATCCAACTCTTCCTTCTCTTCTTCTCCAAACATGATCTTAGTATAGGAAAGGGAAGTCCTAGCCGGGTGCCCGGCCGCCAGCCATATGACCGGCCGCCAGCCATATGACCGGCCTGGAACACGCCAAGATCTTCAAGCTTCTTCATTATATTCTGTTGATGCGCAGGCCAGGTGGTGGGCCGGCCGCCGGGTGCCCGGCCTGGAGCACCTGGCGTCTTCCTTCTTTCCCTCTTCTTCCTTCTATTTGGGGCGTCGTGGTCCGGGCCGGGTGGCCGGCCGCCGGTCGTTGGACCGGCCTGCGCCACCTGAAAGCTCTCTGTTCATTTCTTCTTCTCATTTCCAAATCCCGAGTCAAGCAAGGCCTTTATGCTTCGATTTCTTAATTTCCGCCTTAATTTCTGCAAAATTAGATCGACATTCATAGCACGGGAAATTGGGAAGCAAAATGCAATTAAAGGCACGCATATCCGTGTAAACGGACCAAAATGGGGACAAAAATGAGAGGAAAAATGTAACTAATTAAATGCTTATAAAAATTCCCCACACTTAAGACATACTCGTCCTCGAGTAAGTAAACAAGATTCGAGACCCATATGTACCCTTCTTCAACACTACACTAATACTAATGCTACTACCTATACTACTAATAATATCCGATGGTAGGCAATTTACGGGCCTTCTCCGTCCCTTCAACTCACAACGAGATACTCATGAGGTAGAGTACCTCCTTGCAAGGCAAGTAGGGGCTTGCGGAAATTTTTTGACACACCCAACAATAAAGCATAATCAACACATAGGATGCACCACGAAGAGTTAAACCGCTTTCCTCATCTAAGCGGGTTTTAGAAGTTAGCACATAGGAGCTTCGGTGGAGGATGCCTACTCATAGTTTCACCGCTATGCCAAGCCTCTAAATCAAACCAAAAATGACCAACAAAAATAGTCACGGCACCTAGAAATGGATTCTAGGCGGGCAAAGGGGAAGTACTAGGCTTTACTCCCAAGATTTACAAGACTACACAAGATTCGGCTCAAAATCGAGCCTTCGACCCGACAAGGACACCAAGACCGACTCTTTACGGTTTTCACTCGACACTCAATAAAAGAACGGGCGATTTTATGTACAAAGTAACCAAAATCACTCTCCTAGGTCAACTTGCGAGACATGCCCGCTATAAATGTGGTGCTCCCGCCAACTTGTCCGTCTAAGAAATGATATATGATGCACAAATACGAGTCAAATAGGGTTGTAATGGGGCTTAGGTAAAGGGTGAGAAAGGGGTTGGTGCAAGCACCGATTTTAGGAGATGTGGAGCTCGAAAGAGTAGAAAGTCACATCCTAACCAAACCACCAATAATATCCCAAAAAGAAAGGCAAGGATCCTTCAATATTTGATCTTTGATTGCCAACAAAAACCTTCTCATGATAAAAAATTCGAAACTTGGATCCGAAAGCAACTTATTCAACCCTTTATTTCACCATACTAAATCTCTATTTTATTTTGTTTTCCATTTCATTTTCCTCTTTTGTATTTGATTTTTTCTTTCTTTCTCATTTTCTTTCTCTTTGTTTTTACTCTTTTCTATTTTCTTTTGCATTTCCAACTCCCAAAATACTTTATTAACAATATCTAAACTCCTCAAAATTTCCAACCAAATTAACTCAAGAAAATGCCTTCCAATCAATTAACCCACCCAAATTCATCGATCAAAACAATCTACAGGACTTGCTACTCTTGGTGAGATGTTTTCGGGATGTAGATGTTTGATAGCTAAACAAAGACAAGGCTAAGGCTCTAATTGGGTTACAAAAAGGGGAAATCGATGCGGGGGCATAAGATAAAGCTTATTTGGCTATGTAAGGCTATTTATTTGAACAAATTGACTCAAAACATTGCACATCAATATTTCTTTAACAAACCATGTCAAAAGCACTACACTTCAGCGTGAAACATGGAACATGCCACGTAAGGAGCTACTCTCAATCCTATGCGGGACCTGTTTGATGAGCCGGTCACTTGAGGCTCTAACCTCACATTTTAGTAGCCAATGTCGGATTTGGTAGGGTCTAGGGCCAAAAATGGCCTCACAAGGTAGTCCACACTCGGTCGCTAAGCTAGACTTCCCGGTTTTGCAAGCAAAACCTACTAACAAGTGATATAAATGAGGCACAAGCTGTCAAAAGAGGGTTGGCAAAGGGGGTTCAACATTAATATCATTGTCAACATGACTCCTCCATCTAGGCTCCAAGACTATATTTATAAATCAACGCAAATGCATGAGTGCTCTAAACATGTATGTACAAACTATGTGAAATGCAAATGAACGAATTATATACAAGTTCTACACTAAATTGATGATCATTATTTATTTACATGTTTTATGCTTCCCTTAGACACATATAACTCGATTTACCGTCTTTCCTTGCTTATTTCTATGCTATTTTAGCTAGAATATAGATTCTGCCGCTTCTGTTATGTTTTAATGCAGATTGGATGCATTTGGAGCTTTTTGAGTAGATATGAAGCATGGCGGAGTCGGATCGTGGAAGGTTAGGCACGGGAATCGATAACGAAGGAGAAGAAATGAAGAAAATCGAAGAAACGAGCGAAAAGAAGGGATGCTCGACCGAGCATAGTGCCTTGCTCGAACGAGTCGGGCTAAAGGTTGCTCGATCTAGCAACATACCCTTGCTCGATCGAGCAACCTAGTTTTTCGTCGGCTTTTTCATATTTTCCTAAACGAGTTAACCTAATTAATTAGATTTGTATTATAAAAGGAAAGCTCGTCTTTCACTATTAGCCATGCTTTTTCATGCTTTTTAGGCTTTTCATGCTTTAATATTAGAAAACCTAATTTAGCTTTCTTTGCCTCTGGATTTTATTCATCAAGACGATTGTCTTTAGTTCAAGCTTGTAATCGGTATTCTTAATCTTTCTTTATTATTCAGTTAATTACCTTCTTGTTCTTTAATTATTCTTTGTTCATCCTTTCATTGTTGTTAATCATGTTTACTTTAATTATTATTGTTGTTATTAATATCATTATGAGTAGCTAAATTTCTTTCTAGGGTTGAAAGGGGATCTAGGATTGTTAGAAGGGGTAGATTAATTAATTGAATTGCAATTGCATGGTTATCGTTTGATTATCGTTTTAATTCTAGTTGTTTGATTACTGGCCAGGATTGATTAACTAGTCTCGTTAATTAGGATTGATACCGACCGGGTTAAGACTAAGATAGGCTACGATAATTTAATAGAACTCGTTTAATGATAGCGATCGCATGTTAAATTGTAGATCTAAAGGGCATAATTGGATGGACCGATCTTGTGACCTTAGATAGCTTTATTGCATGATAGTTGATCTCATCCTTACCCCTGAACAATAATTCTAGTGAACCTGAGACCCTAGACTTATAATCATAATGTTTTCAACCTTTTATTATTAGTTGTTATTGTTTGCCATTAGTTATTGTTATTAATTGCTATTAGTTTAGAAACCACAATCTCAAACCCCGAAATTGTTACTTAAGAGACAAACCTAGTTTAACAGATTAGAATACTACAGCCTCCCTGTGGATTCGATACCTTGCTTACCGCTGACTATTAGTTAGTCGTGAATTAGGTTTACTTTGATTAAGGAGACGCGACTTCGACCTTATCAAATTTGGCGCCGTTGCCGGGAAGGCAACAGTTTTCTGTTTGTTTCTACTTAGTTTGTCTTTCTTCGTCTTAGGGAACCTAAGTTCCTTGAGATAGTTCTCATCCTTTTCTTTAGTTTTTGTTCATGCCCAGGTGTTCTAGGTCCGTTCTCGTACCCTACGATTCACTAGACGAAACTTTTGGAAGGAAATTCAAGAAGCGGAAGACTTGAGTACGCTTGAAACAGTTTACGCCGAATTCGTCGCAGAAAAACCATCCTTAGAAGAGGATACACATATTTCTGTACCCACTACAACCATGCCTACTCTAGCCAGCCATTCAGAGCCTATCGCTGCATCTATTCCCAAGGGATTTCAACTCCCTACTACGGGTAATAGCACTTTTGAGATTCGTCCATCTTATAACTCTTTGGTGGAGCAAAACATGTTTGGAGGAAGCCTTACTGAGGATCCTGCTAAGCATATGGAGAAATTCACTAACTATTGTTGCTCTATTCCTTTAACGGGTGGGGTAACGCAAGATCAGATCAAGTTGGTGTTGTTTCCCTTTTCACTACGAGACGGGGTATAAGATTGGTTGAGTCAGTTAGATATGGCTTCACTTGGCATCACCGATTGGAATTCTTTGGCTCTTGCATTCTACAAAAGATATTTTCCTCCACAGAAAACCAATGCCATTCGAAGTCAAATCACAAGTTTCAAACAAGGTCCCAATGAGAACTTTAATGACGCATGGGTTTGCTTCAAGAAGCTTGTCAAGTCTGTTCCACATCATGGTTTTGATACTTGGTTCCTATGCAACCAGTTTTACAATGGGTTATATGATGATCAGAGGACATTGCTAGATTCTTCTGCTAATGGGAGATTCCAAAATAACACTACTGATGCCAATGCTTGGAAGTTAATTGATGAGATGGCTACTC
This sequence comes from Heliosperma pusillum, assembly GCA_022085475.1. Classification (NCBI taxonomy): domain Eukaryota; kingdom Viridiplantae; phylum Streptophyta; class Magnoliopsida; order Caryophyllales; family Caryophyllaceae; genus Heliosperma; species Heliosperma pusillum. Next base: position 16,244 of record JAIUZE010071051.1, read on the forward strand.
ACACTGCTGAGTAGGGTAATCCTAGAGGTAATGCGAGGAGAGGAGGTTCGGATAATGCAGTTGCGGCTCAGTTGGAGGCATTAACTGCAAAAATTGCCGAGTTACAAACTTCAAAGTCCTTTGAAAATAAGCAAACGGTTCATGCCATGGTTCAACAAGAGCCAACCTATGAAAGATGTGGTACTATGGGGCATAATGCAGTTGAGTGTATGAGTACGGTTGAGCAAGTACTTGCCTTTCAATCTTTTAAGCAAGGTACACCTTACTCCAACTTTTACAATGAAAGGACAAAAGAGGATCCAAATTTCTCTTACCGAAGTCAGAATGTTCTTAATCCTACCTCACCACCACCTCAGCAACAAGGTTCCTCTTATGTGATTCCCCAAAATCGCAATTCCCAAGGTAACTTTAACCGTTTTAATCAAGGAGGCCAAAACTTTCAACAAGCTCCACCTCCACCACCTCCAAGTAATGATATGGCGGAATTGAAAGTCATGTTGCAGCAAAGTCTCATGATACAGCAAAAGCAAGATGCTCAGATCTCTCAATTGATAGCTCATATATAACAAGATGGTTGATACTCAAATTGCCCATTTGGCAATTCAAAATCCACATAAACAACCGGGTAATCTTCCTCCTCAAGGACACCCTCCACATGAACAAGCCAATGCTATCACCTTTAGGAGTGGAACCCATTACAAAGGCCCTGAAATGATAAGGGATGAAACAGATGAAAGTATGGAAGTTGTTGGTCAAAGTTCAAAAAACACCGAAAAAGGGGCTGAAAAAGAGGTTGCTCGATCGAGCATCACCCCCTTGATCTATCGAGCAACCTATGAAAATTCTAAAAATTCTGCTAGAAAAGTTCCTGTTCCGAAAAACTCGATCGAGCAACCCCTTTGCTCGATCGAGCAACCCATGATCACGCCTATATGTCCTCTATTTCATCTACAAAAGTAAAAGAAGCCGAGCCAATCGCAATTAAACTTCCTTTTCCTCACCGCCAACATAAATCCAAGCTTGATACACAGTTCGAAAGGTTTATGGAGGTGGTCAAGAATTTACAAGTGAGTGTACCATTTACTGAGTTGATCACTCAAGTGCCGGCCTATGCAAAATTTCTGAAGGACATATTGACAAGGAAGCGGTCCTTTAATGAAGTGGAGACGGTTGCATTTACTGAGGAATGCAGTGCTGTGTTACAAGCCCGCTCACCACCCAAGCTAAAGGATCCAGGGATTTTTTCTATTCCTTGTAATATAGGATGCTTAGCCATAGATAAAGCTCTTTGTGATCTAGGGGCTAGTGTTAGTGTAATGCCATTTTCTATATGCAAAAAGCTTAATATGGGTCAACTTATTGTTACAACCATGACCTTACAAATGGCCGACCGTTCTATTAAACACCCTTTAGGGATTTTAGAAGACGTACCGGTTAGAGTAGGGAAGTTTTTCATACCAGTTGACTTTGTTGTCTTAGATATGGCTGAGGACACCCAAATTCCTATCATCTTGGGACGACCATTCCTCCATACTGCAGGGGCGGTTATAGATGTTAAGAATGGGAGATGACAATATAACTTTCAACTTAGAGCATGCAATGGAACACCCCCTACTCGAAGAGACATGTCATAGGGTCGATATTGTGGATTTGACTGTTGATGAATGTCTCCCTTTGGCTTTGAATATGGATCCTCTGGAGATCGCCTTAATTTCCAGCACTGCTGAAGCTGGAAGCTCACAGAGTAAGGAAGCGGTTGAGATGGACATACTGCTAACAGGAGAGGAATGCCAGTTACAAATGTTGTATAGCTTAGGTAAACCCCATACGGTTACCGAGATCCCCATTCATCCTGACTAATGAGCAGTAGTGACAGCTGGTCACTACTCCCCCATTTTGCAGCTGGTTTGGGGGAGGCTATTATTCTATACAGCTGGTACTATCTATCCTTGTACTTTCTTTTATTGTATTATCTTTTAGTTATTTCCCCTTTCCCCTTTGTTAGTTGTGTCCTTTAGGTTGCTGATGTTGGTTGATATGTGATTGTTGTGCTGTTAGCGTCACAATGAGGACACTGTGACATTTAGGTTTGGGGGAGAGTCTTTATTTATGTTGTGTGTTTATTTCCGTTGTGTGAAAGAAAAAAAAAATCATAAAAATTGAAAAATTTACAAAATCCAAAAACATGTTTTTTATTTTATTTTATTAGGTCGAGTCTTGGTGAAATTGAATTACAATGATGATAAGTTGCATTGTTTCTGCATTTGAATCCCAAATAAGTTATCCATGTACATTGTTTTGATTTACTACTTTTGAAAACAAAGCTCATAGTACAAGTCTTGGCCGTTTTTGACATATCTTATGCTAATTAGATTTGGCAATTTTTGTTGGTAAACCACTTAAAATTCTGAGGTCTATAGAGCTTCCTAGGCCAGGAACATCAATAAACTGGTCTCATTGTCTTTAGGCTTGAGTGTGGTACTCCTTGTGGAATTTGTAACATCAAATTGCATAAGTGTGACATTCGTTTCTTGATACTATATGCGTTCGTCTGATAAGTGCATGAGAAAGGTGGTTCTTTTTGTTCAAATAAGCCTCACATAGCCAAAAAGACTTGATTTTATACCCTTATTATTGAGTTCTCTATGTTTAGCCTATTTGAGCCTTTGTAGCATGTTTCATAACCTATCTAATAGTTACATTCCTAGAATCTGCCTACCTTTTCGGGACAGTCGCAGTTGCATGTTTTGCTTATCTACTTGTCTACTATGGATGGGTCGGGATTTCAAAAAGAATATCAAGTGGGTGTAGCAAGTATGTTGGCAATTGTGTCATTTATTCCCTTTGTTGAGAAAAGTTGTAAAGCAAAAGTTCTGAAAAGAGAAAAAGATATGATGAAAAAGAAAAGAAAAGAAACGAAAAGAAAAAAAAAGAGAAAAGAGAAAAAAAAAATATATATGTTGCTTCATTGAATTGTTCAAGGGATAATGAAAGGGAATTTACGAGAGTCTAATGCATTTTTCAGAGAGCAATATCGATATCTCTCTTGTGTTGTCAAAGTTTAAGATGATTTCTCTAGTCGGTGTTGGTTTAGTCTTGTGGATTTGTTTTGGTAAGTGTCGCTGCGACTACCGGTCTTAGCCCCACATTCCCATACGTGCTTTGGCACAATCCACTTCTATACCTTCACCCATTAGCCTCCCTTGTTGTTCTGATTCATGGGCTTTTTAGCGAATGCGTATTAGTTGGGGAAATTACTATAACATTAGAATGCATGCATGTTTCATAAGTTGAGTGAGTGTTTCTATTTATTTCTATATTTACAAAACGCACCCTTACATAAAACTTATGAGTGCATGAGTGAATCCGCGAGAATCCGACAAATTAAGCCTTGCAAAATTGAAAGGTATTTGGTTTTTGTCTATACTACGGTATCATGTAAAATCTTGGAATATGAGCTGCGTTTTCTACTTTCCCGTGCCTTTAAATTTGTTTTATTGGTACAACTTGGTCATTACTTTGTTATAGATATGGATAGCTTGGGATTTGTATGTGCATTAACATTAGCTTTGAGTTTTTCATTCACCATTTGTATGTTTGTCCTTCTATAGTGTTGAGTGCTTTGCTTAGGGACAAGTAAATGATTGGTTTCGGGGAGTTTGATGATCATTATTTATATACATGTTTTATGCTTCCCTTAGACACATATAACTCGATTTACCGTCTTTCCTTGCTTATTTCTATGCTATTTTAGCTAGAATATCGATTCTGCCGCTTCTGTCATGTTTTAATGCAGATTGGATGCATCTGGAGCTTTTTGAGTAGATATGAAGCATGGCGGAGTCGGATCGTGGAAGGTTAGGCACAGGAATCGATAACGAAGGAGAAGAAATGAAGAAAATCAAAGAAACGAGCGAAAAGAAGGGATGCTCGACCGAGCATAGTGCCTTGCTCAATCGAGTCGCGCTAAAGGTTGCTCGATCTAGCAACATACCCTTGCTCGATCGAGCAAGCTAGTTTTTCGACGGCTTTTTCATATTTTCCTAAACTAGTTAACCTAATTAATAAGATTTGTATTATAAAAGGAAAGCTCGTCTTTCACAATTAGCCATGCTTTTTCATGCTTTTTAGGCTTTTCATGCTTTAATATTAGAAAACTTAATTTAGCTTTCTTTGCCTATGGACTTTATTCATCAAGACGATTGTCTTTAGTTCAAGCTTGTAATCGGTATTCTTAATCTTCCTTTGTTATTCAGTTAATTACCTTCTTGTTCTATAATTATTCTTTGTTCATCCATTCATAGTTGTTAATCATGCTTACTTTATTTAATATTGTTGTTATTAATATTGTTATGAGTAGCTAAATTCCTTTCTAGGGTTGAAAGGGGATCTAGGATTGTTAGAAGGGGTAGATTAATTAATTGAATTGCAATTGCATGGTTATCGTTTTTATTCTAGTTGTTTGATTACTGGCCAGGATTAATTAACTAGTCTCGCGAATTAGGATTGACACCGACCGGGTTAAGACTAAGATAGGCTACGATAATTGAATAGAACTCGTTTAATGATAGCGATCGCATGTTAAATTGTAGATCTAAAGGGCATAATAGAATCGACCGATCTTGTGACCTTAGATAACTTTATTGCATGATAGTTGACTACATCCTTACGCCTGAACAATAATCTTAGTGAACCTGAGACCTTAGACTTTTAATCTCATTGTTTTCAATCTTTCATTATTAGTTGTTATTGCTTATTATTAGTTGTTATTGTTTGCCATTAGTTATTGTTATTAATTGCTATTAGTTTAGAAACCACAATCTCAAACCCCGAAATTGTTACTTAAGAGACAAACCTAGTTTAACAGATTAGAATACTACCACCTCCCTGTGGATTCGATACCTTGCTTACCGCTGACTATTAGTTAGTAGTGAATTAGGTTTACTTTGATTAAGGAGACGCTACTTCAACCTTATCATAAATGCAAGTTAATAATAATCCTAGCAACAAACGACACCACATCATTAACCAATCCGGCTCCCAAAGAAAGCACCCAAGCATAGAATCCAATTCTCCTTCTACATTATATATACAAAAAAAAGAGAAAGGGTTAGAGAAGATATCACCTAGCGCATCTTCTCCAATGATCCATGTGTGTTGTCTATCAAAAGAGTTAGTGCAAAACAAATATATACAAACTAATCTAAACATATTTTTTTGGAAAATTTTCAAATTTTTCGATTTTTAGGAATTTTTCGATTTTTTTCAAATATTAACGACATATACAAAAGAAATGAAACCCTCCCCACACTTAAGTCTTACTCGTCCCCGAGTAAGTGACTTAATTATGTAAAGGGGGCAAAAAGGAAAAAGAAAACATGTTTTTGGCGTTTTTTATGGGAATTCCCTCCCACACTTAAGTATTTATATGGTGTAAGGGGTGAATTCAAAATAAATAACATATTTTTGGTATTTTTGGAAAGTTTTCTATTTTTTTTGTTTTTGTTTTTTTCGAATAAAATGCAAATGCATGATTCTAGACTAAATGCTCAAAAGGAATACAATGCAAAGTACACTATATGGATGCAAGACTTAACATGTGACGATATTTTACAAAATTAAATTCTAATGCAAGCCTAAATGAATGCAACTAAATGGATAACTAATCTACAATATATTACAAGTATCTAAATGCATACGAAAATATAAACATGATGAAGATTTAGATTTAAGGGATCATACTCATGAGTGTCCTTGGTACCTTGTCACATAGGGGAACCCACTAAGATCGGTGGCTGTAGCATCAATATGGCCGCTTTCGGTGATGATCACTATTTATTTACATATTTTATGCTTCCCTTAGATACATAAAACTCGATTTATCGTCTTTCCTTGCTTGTTTCTATGCTATTTTAGCTAGAATATCGATTCTGCCGCTTCTATTATGTTTTAATGCAGATTGGATGCATTTGGAGCTTTTTGAGTTAGTATGGAGCATGGCGGAGTGAGATCGTAGAAGGTTAGGCACGGGAATCGAGAGCGGTGGAGAAGAAATGAAGAAAAACGAAGAAACATGCCATTTGAAGGATGCTTGATCGAGCAACATCACTCTGCTCGATCGAGTCGTGCTGACGTCATGCTCGATCGAGCAGATTCACCTTTGCTCGATCGAGCAACCCAGTGTTTGGCAGCTGCGGATTTCCTAAATTACTTTAAACTAGTTAATTAGATTGTTATTATAAATTAAAAACTCGTCTTTCACAATTAGGTACGCTTTAATATTAGAAACTAGAGTTCTGTTTGCTTTGCTACTAGATTGATTCATCAAGACTATTATTTTTTAGTTCAAGCTTGTAATCGGTATTCTTTAATCTTCCTTTGTTATTCAATTAGTTACTTTCTAGTTCTTTAATTAATCTTTGTTAATCCTTTCATTATTGTTAATCATGTTTACTTTATTTATTATCGGTGTTATTAATAACGTTATGAGTCGCTAAATTCTTATCTAGGGTTGAAAGGGGATCTAGGATTGTTAGAAGGGATAGACTAATTAATTGAATTGCAATAACATGTTTATTGTTTGATTATTGTTTTAAATCTAGTTGCTGAATTACTAGCTAAGATTAATTAATTAGTCTCGCAAATTACGATTAACACCGACTGGGTTAAGACTAAGATAGGCTACGATAATTGAATAGAACTCGTTTAATGATAGCGATCGCATGTTAAATTCTAGATCTAAAGGGCATAATTGAATCGATCGATCTTGTGACCTTAGATAACTTTATTGCATGATAGTTGATTACACCTTACCCCTGAATAATAATCCTAGTGAACCTGAGACCCTAGACTTTTAATCTTATTGATTTCAACCTTTTATTGTTATTGTTTGCTATTAGTTTAGGAACACAAATCAAAAACCCACGAAATTGTTACTAGAAGAGACGAACCTAGTTTAACAGATTAGAATACTACTGCCTCCCTGTGGATTCGATACCTTACTTACCGTTGACTATTAGCTAGTAGTGAATTAGGATTACTTTGATTAAGGTGACGCGACTTTACCCTTATCACCCAGCCGCCGCATAAGACTCATCTACACCTCCGGCTCCAGAACCCGAGCCGGTACCATCCAAGATCTCGACCCTAGGCCCCATCTGTTGGAGCCAGTGTCCTCCACAGTTAGTGCAATAACATAAATAAATCTCTGTAGGTTCACAGGGTATACTTTGTATAATAATCAGTTGATTAACGTTTATCAATAACGGTTGGTTTGCTAGATAAGTTTGACGTTATTGTCATACAGATGGCGGTGATCAACTGGTCCCTAAAAGTCACACCTAAAGGATGTGTTTGAGACATGTGATTATTTGAGAAAATAATTACATTGATACCCTATTATATGAGGTTAGTCAGTGTATTTGACTAAAAGGTTAGTCAATGTGATGATGAGACGATTATTTAATAATGATTAATTAAAGTTTGTTGAGACGAATTAACTGTAATTCGCAAATTGAATATAAAATGTTATATTTAATTGTTTTATATAATGTAAGCTAATTAAACATAAACCGTTATAATTAATTGGCAAATTATAAATATACGGATATTTATAATTAATGATGTATTATAATGTCGGTCCATGTAAAACGACGATTATAATATATTACATTATATTGGAAGCTAAAATGACCAAAAACAAAAGTGTCCAGATACACTCTGTTTTTAGTCAATGGGTAGTTATTTTGAGGAGACAAAATCTCCTCATATAAAACCCTAATGAGCCGTGAGAAGCAGGGGGTTAGGAGAGAAAGATTCAGATTTTTCCTAACCCTAATTAATTCTCATATGTGCCTTCATCTCATAAGACACACAACACAAAAAGAAAAGTTAACAGTAACTTTACACAAAATACAAAACCTCCTTCTCATCAGTGAGATCGTGTAAGAGGTTCTCTTTCTAGCAAAGGAAAAGGGTATTTCTCGGAGCATCTTGGGTGCAACGATTAGGAGGATATCTACCTTGATATCTCTGTTCTTTACGCCTATTGCTAGGACCGGAGGTTGATTTCTAAATCTCTATTTTTCATGTTTTCGTTTATGACTCGCATAATCAAGTTATTACTTTTTCGTTATAATCCTATAATAATTGTATTGCGGGAATACCGATTTCCCACAGGTGGTATCAGAGCATAGGCCACAAAATTGTTTTAATTTGATTTCATAAACCGAAACTGTTTTTCCTCCGCTGTGTGTTTGTCTCGATCGAGGACTTGAGTGTCTCGATCGAGAAGGTTTTGAGATTTTTTGTCTCGATCGACTTCTTGTGTGTCTCGATCGAGAAGGTTTGCTTTTCTCAAATTTTAGGTCGATCGAGTAGCTTGTTTGCTCGATCGAGGACTTTAGTGTCTCAATCGAGTGATGTTTATACTCGATCGAGGTCCCTGTTTGTCGACTAGGAAGAATTAGTCGATCGAGTTAACTGTATACTCGATCGACACGTTTTCTTTTCGATCGAGAGACTTAATGGTTTAATTTCTTCTCGATCGAGCACCTTACAGTATCGTATTTCCTTTCGTATTCGTTTTCATTTAGATTTATTTTGTTATTTTTAATCTGTTAAAATAACATACAATAGATTTGTAGATGTTTTAATTTAATAAAGATTAGATTAAAATGAATATGGAAATGATGTTGAATGAGTTTATCATTTGAAAGGATATTAATTTTTCCCTATTTTGTCGATAAGGACCATTTTGCCGAAAAAAAAAATTCTGCCGATTTTTTTTTTACTGTTTTTGCAGTGTACAAAGTTTTTTTTGGGCCATTAATTGTACATAATTCGGATTGTGTATAATTAATGTGAATCGGTTCACATATGCTAAATATCTTACATTTTAAAGCAGTTTGAAATGTTTAGGATAGTTCATTTTATCAGTAAAATGAATCGAGATTGTAATTAATGTGGTAATTACAGAATCACCACATAATTATAATCTATGTTAAAAGGGTGGTTTGGATAATAAAACATCGTAATAAATGTATTATGTCTTGAATGTTTTATTTTAGTTGGTGCTTTTATAATATCTTTTTGATTGTTTGAATGAATTTTTAACGTATTTTTACAATCAGTTGTAACTTAGTGTGGCCTTAGTAGATTGTGTTACCGTAATGATGGTAACATAGTCTTGGATGTATTTTGAGATCTCGAATCTCCATTATTTTTAGTTTTGGGTTTTGAAATTAGTATGTAATAAATAGGATCACAATGTAATTTTATTTGTTGTAATTTCAAAGAAAACTAAAGATGGAGATTGGAGCTCACTCCCGCTACATGGACCAAGAAGGGTGATCAAGTCAAGCTTCGAGGGTCCAATCAGTTGGATTCCAAGTTGTATTTCATTCTTTTTGGTAGGATAGGCCACACTAGGACATGTTTTTCCCTTTTACGTTTTTCATTCTTGTTTACTTTCCATCACATGATAGATAATTGCATCATATTCCGCCTAAACCAAATCACCTAAACTAATAAAATGCATGAAAATGATTCATACAGTTTGAATATTTTAATCATGGACATACAGATGTCACTCGCTTTTCGGGCCATCACCTTAGTTAAACCATTCTCGAGTTGCTAGACATTCGTTCACTTAAAATGAATTTAAGTTAAGATGATGGGACCTTCCCCTATAAATAAAATTGAGACTAGTCTTTTTAGGGAAAACTACTATGAGCCCCTTCTTCGTCGGAAGTCATAATATGACCCCTTCTACGTTGGGTAAGTAGTGAGTGTTGACCTATTTTATCTCAACATTATAGTACGAGTAATATCTCGTGATTATGATGGACTAAAGATAGAATTTACAGAAATTTATCGACCAGGAATTCTAAACGTAGAATTAGCCAAGAGGTTGGCTTATCAATTTACAGAAATTGAGTCTTGGGATCATTTATATAATTCTTGAGGGAGGTCAATTGTATAAATGCACGAGTCATCGCATTAAACAGTTTTTCATTAGACTCAAAATTAAAACGATGAATACTTATCATAATTATTTTTTTTTTCACAGTTTTTGAATTCGTTATATACAGATATAACTGCTAAATAACAAATGGCTGGCCATACTGATGACCCAATGCCAAGTGCCACGCTCGGACGTGAGTCCTGGCTTAAGATGTTCATGGACACTATGAATCAGTCAACGCGACTGAAGAATAACGGGTCCACTTTGCGGACTGGGAGGCGGCATTACGGAATGCTGCCATTGCTGACGGTAAGCTCGAGTACTTGACGGGCCACTACCGCCCCCAGGCCCTTGCCAGAGCAAAAAATGAATCACTTGCTTATAGTGATTTCGTAATGGAGGCGGGTGCGATAAAGAACGTACTCATCTTTTCAATGGAATCAAATTTGCAAAGGCGATTCATTGCCCAAGGTGCAAACAAGATTTTCACAACGCTCTCTAACGAGTTCTCGAAAGCACCGAGGATCGTTAGCTATGAGCATGACAGCGCTTCTTTGAAGCGAACTCATTAGAGGGCCAAGAGTTTAGCCCACAATTCTTACATGGATTGAGACTGTCGAGAAATGGAGGCACTTGGTTTTTTGCAAATATCTGATGAGAAGATCTCATAGTCCCGCGTTTATTCTCACTTCATGATGGTTTTGCCTTTTCAGGCAAATTATATATGAATGTATGAAGAAGAGTCTTCATCAGCTCCACTCACTCAGTGTACAGACAGGAGAGTGATCTGAACTTGAGTGGGAGTCTGAAACAGGACGTTCTCATGATTGCCAACAAAGGCAAAGGTAAGGGCAAGGCTAAGGCCAACCTAGCTGTAGGGAAGCCGAAATTCAAAAAGCCAGGGCAAGGCAAGAGTGGGCCTGGTGAGACTAGCGGTAGCTCACAAGGCAAGACAAAGAGCGATGAAGGGAACGTGGAGTGCCACCATTGCCACAAGCTTGGGCATTGGAGGAGGAACTGCCTCGTGTACCGTGAGGACATAAAAGCAGGCCGCGTCTTCCGTTAGGTATTTCTTCTTCTTTTTTATATGATTAGAGATCAACCATGCACGTTTCGGAATTGGGTATTAGATACTGGTTGTGGTTCTCATCTGTGCAATCATTTGCAGGGCCTAAGAAACATCACAACTCTCGCAAGGGGTGATGTGGACCTGCGAGTGGGGAATGGAGCAAGCGTAGCTGCCGTTTCAGTGGGAACATATGTAATTCAACTCCCAAGTGGATTTGAGTTATTTCTGAATAACTGTTACTATGTACCCAGTTTATCTAAGAACATTATTTCAGTTTCCGTACTTGATAAGGACGGATTTTTCGTTTGTAATAAAGGATAATAGATGTATTTTCTCTTTAAACGAAATGATTTATGGTAAAGCAGTTTCCATGAATGAGATTTATGTTTTAGATCAAACCACAGATATAATGCATGTGAGTAGTAAGAAAGCAAAGGTTGGTGACAAAGATCAAACCTATTTATGGCATTGCCGTATGGGACACATAAATGAAAAACGCGTGAAGAAGCTCATTGACAATGGGACTATCTCCCCATTTGACTATGAATCGTTTGGCACGTGTGAATCATGTCTCATAGGCAAAATGACTCGAATTTCCTTCAAAGGTGTTGGAATGCGCGCTGCTGACCTATTAGGACTCATACATACTGATGTGTGTGGACCTATGTCAATCAACGCTAGAGATGGCTATAGATATTTGATCACTTTCACGGACGATTTGAGTAGATATGGTTATGTCTACTTAATGAAGCATAAAAGTGAGTCCTTTGACAAGTTCAAGGAATTCCAGAATAAGGTTGAAAACCAACTGGATAGAAAGATTAAATCACTACGTTCAGATCGTGGTGGCGAATATCTTTCGAATGAGTTTGATCAACACCTTAAAGACTGTGGTGTAGTACTACAGTTAACTCCACCTAGAACACCACAATTGAATGGTGTGTCCGAACGGAAAAATCGAACATTACTTGATATGGTTCGATCCATGATGAGTCACACGGTTGTACCTGATTCATTGTGGGGTTATGCTCTTTTGTCAGCTGCTTTAATACTTAACCGAAGTCCGTCTAAAGCTGTAGATAAGACTCCATATGAATTATGGAAGGGAACGGTCCCTAACTTGTCCTTTATTCGGGTTTGGGGTTGCGAGGCTTATGTCAAGTGGAGACCTGACGATAAGCTCGGCCCACGATCGGTCAAGACATACTTGATTGGTTATCCAAAAGGGATGTTTGGTCATTACTTTTACTCGCCTACCGAACATCGAGTTTTTGTTGCGGCTAGTGCGACGTTCTTAGAGAAAGAGTTTCTCGAGAATAGGACAGGTAATGGAACCTTCGATCTGTCGGAGATTCAAGAACCAACAATCGAGCAACCAATGGAGGAAACTGTTCCTTCATCATCGGCTGCGGTTAATATTCCTTTGGAACCTAGGAGGTCGGGTAGACACTCTATTCCTCCAGACAGATACATTGGTATGGTCGAAGAGAATGAGAGAGATGACGTTTTACTCCTAGAGAGTAACGAACCCGCTACCTATAAAGGTGCCATGACCTGTTCCGACTCTAAGCTATGGCTTGACGCCATGCAATCCGAGATGGACTCTATGTATGAGAATGACGTATGGGATCTGGTTGACTTACCTGATAAGGTTCGGCCTCTTCAGTGCAAATGGCTGTACAAAATAAAGCATTCTGTAGAAGGACAACCAGATACCTACAAGGCACGGGACTGTGGCCAAGGGTTTCACTCAAGTTGCAAGGATTGGCACATGATGAAAATTTGAACCCGTAGTTATTGATGCTTCCATTCGGATAATCTTAGCGATGGCCGCTTTTCATGAATACTGAAATGTGGCAGATGGAACATGAAACAGCCTCTTAAACGGTTATTTTATTTGGAGGAGGAGTTGTACATGGTACAACCCAAAGGTTTCATTGATCCTAAAAATCTTAAGAAGGTATGCAAGCTTAAGTGTTCCATTTATGGACTTAAGCAAGCTTCTCGGAGTTGGAATCATCGTTTCGACCAGGTGATAAAAGAGAATGGATTTACTCGATCGGTCGAGGAACCATGCTTATATATCAAGTCGAGTGGGAGCAAGATTTTCTTCCTAATATTGTATGTTGACGACATACTCTTGACTGGGAATGACATACCTCTCTTAACTTCGGTAAACGTTTGGTTAAAGAACCATTTCCAGATGAAAGATCTGGGCGAGGCACAAAGAATTTTGGGGATCCGTATCTACAGAGATAGATCACGATGGATGTTATCCCTCAGTCAGGAGTCTTATATAGATAAGATTCTTGAGAGGTTCAGCATGACCAATTCCAAGAAGGGGAACCTTCCAATGATTTCTGGGATGCAGTTGAGTAAAGCTCAGGCACCAAAGACATCGGAAGAGGTCGAGCGCATGAGTCGGGTTCCTTATGCATCAGCTATAGGATCGATCATGTATGTCATGATATGCACACGTTCAGACGTGGCATATGCATTGAGTATAACGAGTCGGTACCAAGGCAATCCAGGTGAAACACACTGGATGGCTGTTAAGAATATCCTTAAGTACCTACGGAGGACTAAGGATTGGGTATTGACTTATGGAGGCGACACTGAGCTATGCGCAATCGGTTACGCAGATGCCAGCTTCCAAACGGATCGAGATGACTAGAAATCTCAGTCTGGATTCGTTTTTACTCTTAATGGCGCTGCGGTCAGTGGAAAGATCCACCAAACAAAGTGTTATAGAATATTATACGACTGGAGTCCGAGTAACTATGCTGCTACAGAGGCTGCGAAGGAAGCTATATGGATGCGTCAATTCTTACAAGGACTAACCGTAGTTCCTAGTTCGGATGACCCGATCACCATGTATTGTGATAATAGTGGTGACATCTTCCAGGCTAAGGAGCCTAAGTCCAGCAACAAGTCTAGGCATGTACAACGGAAGGCTCACATGATCCGAGATTACGTGGAGCAAAGGGAGATAGTGATAGACAAGATTGCTACGGATGATAACATCGCAGATCCTCTCACTAAACCATTGAGATATGATAAGCATGAAGGGCACGTTATTTCCATGGGAATCAAACGTGTTCCTGAGTTGTATTAGTTGTTTTATATGGATTAGACACCTGTATCTTTTTCATAAAACTATCTATGAAATCATCGTTTTGTTTTATATTTTGTTTTTCATGTGGGTTGTACTGACAACATTGAACACCACAAAGTAAACTTAATTACATTATATTTGTTTTGGTCCGTAATCACCTACATGAGCTGATAACTCTGGCAATTATTATGTGAAGTCGATTGATGGTGGGTTCAACGAGCCATAAGTCAAACAGTTGACTGATCGATCACATATGCGAGTTATAATGATACCTCGCATGACAATTTTGTGACAACGTTATGGAGTCCTAAATGTTTCAGAACATTAGGTGCCAGGTCGTGGATAGGACGTCCATAGTGTTCCTAGAGTCGATTCTTTTGACTATCGACTGTCTCTTGAGATTAAGGCAGTTTTTTGGTGACTTTGGTTTCTTTCTCATGGTCGACCGTAACAGGAGGCTAAGTAGATTTTTACTGGGTAATTTCATACTGCGCTTGTATCTGCAAGATTCGAGTTGAAAAAAATATCCAACCTTTATCAGGTTATGTTATTTCTCAGGGCCACTCGAGGAGCTGTAACTGAAATGCATGGCCATGATCGAATAAAGATTCGTTTATCAGTTAAGTTACTCTCTAGTCGGGGAAACCACTCTTGATACTGATCACTTGTAAACTACGACCTTTGTGAATACGGACTTTGCAAATTGGTTTACATTGAGTGGGAGAAATTTATTATGGATATGAGAATCGGTTATCGCACATACACTTGTACGGACAAGTGGGAGATTGTTGGAGCCAGTGTCCTCCACAGTTAGTGCAATAAAATAAATAAATCTCTGTAGGTTCACAGGGTATACTTTGTATAATAATCAGTTGATTAACGTTCATCAATAACGGTTGACTTGCTAGATAAGTTTGACGTTATTGTCATACAGATGGCGGTGATCAACTGGTCCCTAAAAGTCACACCTAGAGGATGTGTTTGAGAGATGTGATTATTTGAGAAAATAATCATATTGATGCCCTATTATATGACTAAAAGGTTAGTCAGTGTATTTGACTAACAGGTTAGTCAATGTGATGATGAGACGATTATTTAATACCGATTAAATAATATAAGCTGAGACGAATTAAAAGTAATTCGTAATTAAATATAAACTGTTGTATTTAATTAGCATATATATAATGTAAGCTTATGCGAATTAAAATGTTAATTCGTAATTGAATATAAAATGTTATATTGAATTAGCAAATTATAATTATACGGATAATTATAATTAACGTATATATTATACGATTGTCATATTAGATGTTATCAGACCGGTATTAATGTATCGACTACAAAATGTTGTATGGACATATTAATACATGACAACACAAATGACATTTATAATAATAATACACATTATATATTAAAGCGAATTTAACCGAAATAAAGTCCAGATTCACTATGGAATTTTCGGTCCATTAGTGGTTAATTAGAGGAGAAAATATCTTTCCTAATAAAACCAATTGTGCCGTGAGATTGAGAGGGTAAGAAGAAAAATTAGGTTTTTTATTCTAACCCTAATTCATTCTCACTTGTGCCTCCATCACTCACATCTCACAAAAAGAAAAGAAACAGTATTCTTTTCTATATTTTTCTAGCAAAACCTAAGGCATATCTTGATCAATCTTGGGTGCAACGATTAGGAGATATCAAATTTTTGATATTGTTCTTAGGCCTTTAAAGCAAGGACTAAAGGTTATTTCTAATCTCTCGTTTATTATGCATTTTTGTTTATGACTATTAATCATATAATCTTAATTTCATTATAATCCTGAATGATTTAAAGGGAAGTATACGGATATTTTCCCACACTTTCAATCCTAAACATTCGTAATATCATTCAAAATAAAGGAAATGTTACAACAAAAGAGAGCGGAAAGTTGAATTCTTACAATCCTTGGGTAAAGATTGAACCTTTGGTAGAATTACATCAAATAAGAGGTTTAGCTACCCATAATTTTCAAAATCAAAGCAAAAGAATATATAATCATCTCTTAATTCAAGTCTAATGAAATATTTTAGGACCTAGTGTTCTCAGAAATGTGTGATACTCTAAAGATCTGAAATTATCTTCTTTTTATAGTCCTTTTTCAATAGATCTCGGGAAATGTAGCATTCGAAACCCAAATAGGAGAGTTTAGGAAAGTTGGAGACCCGTATTGGGCGCAAGCTGCACAGGTCAGAGCATGTTGCGCCTCCCTGCGCAGGCTACGTCTGCCACGGATCTCAACTTCATTTGCTTCCCTTTTTCTTCATTTTTCCCTTTACCTCTTTTTACGACTTGCCGACTTTATTTTCCGCTACCAAAAGTTGATTTCCGTCGAGTGGGGTTATTAGTTAATTTTGTTGACCGATCTTGACTTGTGGTTTGACTTAGAATCCGCCTTGACTTCACTCCAAAAGCTGAAATCCAAATCTCAAGTCTCCGACAATTACAAGAACCGACAACAAAATAGAGTTAAAGTATCATGTCACAAAATACATGACCCAAACGATGGAATTACACCGTTGACGCGGTAGAGTCAATTAACATGAAACGAATGCTAAAGACCCTTATTTAAATACCAAAATACAACTAAAAATATGCAAAAGACACAACACAATTTGACGGTGTCATATGTGTTAATAGTATATGTTAAGGACCCTTATTTAAATACCAAAATTCGACTGTGTTTTGGCGTTGGGCCAAGAAACCGTAATGTACCCTAAAAAATGTATCAAATTATAGTTATCGTTGTAAGTTTGTTGTCAAATAATGTGCCCTAATTTTTGTCGTTACTAATATTTGTTCATCCTCATTTTATTGTGCACAAAGAGTATAACATTAAACTCGTGCAAACTTTTTATAAAAAACAAATAAACTCGTTAATCACAAACGTAAAACGTATTACCAATGTCATTTTGGTATAAACATAAAAAATTAAAATTAAAACCAAACATGAACGTACCGCACATAATCGTAGGGGATACATGTCGAGATACTATTTCCAAGAAACGAGTTAAACTAATTTGGTGAACAACGCGCGAAACGCCATACAACAACTAGTAAAGCTAAAAAAACAAGATAAAATTTGGTAATATAAGATATCATAATCAACTAATAGATCATATTAAAAAAAAAGTCATTTACCACATGGCATTTGCATGTTAATTTTACCACGTGGTAGCTACATTTTTTTTATAAAAACTATCAAAGTTTTAATGTATTTCAAACAAATCGAGACTAGCTACATGCCAACATCAACAAAAAAACAAAAATTTAGCTGTTCATAACCACCTACTAATACTCCACGGATTAAAGTATACTAATACGTAATCAAGACTATTACATTTTCAATTAATGTAAAAGAATTATACTGAAGAGAAAAAATTAAATTATTCAAAATTGTCATTTTTAAATGAAAGATCTTATATAGTATAAATTATATTATAGTGCAAATATCCGAAATCCTATATAGTGAAATTCACCTTTCGTTAATATATAGTCATCTATTATCTGGAATTTTAAAAATATATATAATAATTGGGAGAGACGAAATATATAATATATATATTAAATATGGCTAACTTAAAATTAGAAAATGACTAATTCACAGGATTGAAGTTTCTACAAAATACTCCGTATTTACTTTTGGAACAAAACAAATATTAATATTTTCTTTTCCATCATAACAAAAATAGGTACAACATTGATTGCGGTAAACTAGTAGTTGATAATTGATGCAACTTCACTCACGGACAAATACTGTCTCCTCTAAGCCAACATTGACCAATTTGTTTCCTTTGGCTTATGACATCACTAATTAATTACGAGTATCGATGATTAATTGATTTACGGAAAAAGAATGTTAGAAAAACTGTTACAATACATTCAAACCAATATAATATGGTAATAGAAAAGCTGAGAATATCATATATTACATCAGTTAAATCAATTCCGTTCGTTTGATCAAAACATAACATTATTTATATATTGAATAAAGGTATGAAATTCGAAAGAACAGTGAAAATACCGTTTTAAGCATATTTGTTAATGTTATGCGAAAGCGTTAATACTTTCTATTGATCTCTGCTACGTCGGTGTCCAGAGTTCATAATAATATGATATTGTCCGCTTTGGGCCAATCTCTCACGGATTTACTTTTGGACTTTTTCTCAAAAGTCCTTGTACTATTATCTTTGGTCGACACTTATAAAGATATTATTTCACCTTTATTCTATCGATATGGGACATGGATTTGCAACATAACAGATAAGTTTATTACAAGCCTTATTATGACAATTAAGGACCATAAATTTTAATCATAGGATTGAAGTTAATGAGCTCTTATAATATACAACTACTCAACTTTTAGAGGTAAAAGTTAGCAGTATGTATACGTAAAATTAAATTTGCGTGTTGATTTTGTCCAATCTCCTGATTTCCTGCTTCTCTCCTTCAATGTATTTCTGAACAACAAACAGTTTTAGAATACATTTACATTTATGAAAAGATTGAGGATTTAATAAATGTCAAATGTTAATTTATTTATGTGTCTATTCAAATGTCAAATTTGAATTATGTGTCAAGTTTAGATGGTTAACGTCAAATATGACATCCGTATAAGAATTAGGATTTACGAGAAAGTTTTAGGAAATATTTGAGTTTAGACGCTTCATGTTAACGATGCCCGGACAAAAATAACATGTGTACATAAAGTTAACTTTTGCATATTTGGATAACAAATGTTGCACCGCCTACCACAGTGTATAAAAGTTGATTAAATTTAGGTTGATATACTACGAATAAAATAATTGTCGCTCAAGAATTGCATACATAGTACTCTGTAACACTCGAGATTATTAGAATTAGAACTCGAAAACAATTATTTTTTGGTTTATTAGTTGACTTATATTAATAGCCATGTTATTTACTAGTTTCAAAATATATACTCCCTCATATTCACTCATTATTTTTTGCATAAGAACTAAGGAAATGAATTTAGATCACACAAAACACACTACCCCACATACAAATGAATTTGGACCATATGAAATACACTACCCAATTATATATATAAAACCTTAAAAAGAGAGCATAAAGCAAATTAAGTTTATATGAAATAACGACATAACCAACTCAATAAATGTGAATGGTAATTGTCTGGATTGAGAAAAATGATCCTAAACTAAGGTACCTATTACATTTAAAAGGAAAATGGAAAATTTATTCGTAAAAATAGGAATGTGCACTATTGCATACAATTATATTTCATACTTTATCTTTATTTTTTAGTGACACAAAGATTTCGCATAGTAAAAAATATATAAAACAATAAATCAATGAAAAGTAGAAAAGTTCCTGCGCAAAAATAAAAGTTGCATGCACTGTCACTATTTAAGGTGAAATGTGTCTCATGTTATATTGTTCATGCATGAAACTCTCATATTGAAAACGGTGAAATATACATGAAAGAGAAAAACTTATTGTGTATTGCCTATTTTAAAGTTCGCTAATAATTTATCGTGTTAATAGTTTAATTATTATAGGAATAGTATAAATCTCATATTAAGTTCTTAGTAGTCAGTACTTCATATAATAATGTAACTGAGTAAAGACAAAAGATGACTTTGGATTTACTAAAAAAAAATGGACTCAATATTATAGAAAATTCGATAACACTCTATTCCAAATTGATGGCCCTATCAATTCATGCCAATAGTAGAAAGTGTAAAAAGTACATACTCATTAAAATAATTGAACTTGAAGCTTTTCTTATTTAAGGTTAAAACCAATGACACTAGTTATGCCAACTTTACAGCATCATTAGCCTGTGTTTATTTGGTCACCAAATAACAAAAGTTCTCTTTAACACGGGATTTTTTCGTATGAAATTAAAACAGAAAATGTAACCAGGGTGAGTCGTTTTTTTATTCCTCGACTTTGATTTTTCTATCATGTTTATCTACGAAATAAATTACCATAATTTATCATTTCATATAAAATAAAATTAAAACTTTAAGCTAAGATTTGTAACAATGAGTCCATGTAGCTGCAGTTCATCGACACTTTATAACTTAATAATGAATTATCATCGTAACGATGTGGTTAAATTATCATTAAATTTTAATATCGCATTAACAAAATAATTGATAATAATAACTATCAATTTATATTGAAATTGGTTGATAATAATTAATAATATATCCTATAATATTGACATTATCGAATATAAAATACGAGTACAAAATTAAACAACCTATTATTAAAAAGAATAATAACCTAATCCTCATAATAACATAATCTTTCAATAAAACTAATAAGATTTGAGGTTTCACAAAAAAGAATATTGGCTTTTGTAACAAAACAAAAATGAATATTTCCTTTTTCATCCTATAAAAAGTTAAGCCCATGTGAGCCAGTTAATTACTCACTCCATATCCTTATGATGTTCCTCAACAACCAAGACATAAAAGGTTAAGCCCATGTGAGCCAGTTTTTTCATATAAAAAACTGACTAATGATGTTTTGAACAAAAACTAAAATAATGAAATAGGTATCACGCGCCACATGTTCAACAGAAGGTATAAACAACAAATGATCAAGAGAATCATGGTATGAAAAAGATATATCGTTCTTCTTTTTCGAAGAAATTCGAGAAGTAGGTTTAATAATTGTACTTTTAGACATTATGATCATGTGAGGCAAGCGGCAAGAAAAAAGTTTAAAGATCGGAAAGGATGACACAAAAGAGTTATGAACGGTGGTTGTGGTGGGTTTAATTTAGGGTTTTGTGGGAAGATTCTAGAGAGAGTGGAATCGAATAATGAACGCCGAATAAATAAATAAAGGTAAAAAGAGATATTTGGTGGGAAATAATGAGGGAGTGGTTGTGGGAAATAATGAGGGAGTGGTTGGTCGGAAATAATAAATGGAGGGACCAATTAAGTTAATTGTGTAGGTTATTATAAATATATAGTCCCTCTGTCTCGGACAATTGTTTTCCTTTCATTTTGGCAAAAAGACCAATAAGGAAGGAGTAGATGACCATTTGTGGTTCCAGTTAGTGGATAACAAATAAGCAATAGTTCCATTGGGTAATCAAATTAGTCATAGAAAACTTTCTTAATAATATAGAAAGGACAACAATTCACTGAGAAACCCTGAAAAAGAATAGGACAACAATTGACCGGGACGGAGGGAGTATATGACTAGGTAGATTAAATAGAGGGTATTTTTTTGCAAATAGATGAGATGACTAAGGATACTTTGGTCTTTTATTAACCAAAAACAAACCCATAAAAGGAAGAAAAGAAAATGACAACATTATACTGGTTTGTCCCAAATAGGAATGTGAAAACATCATAAGGATATGGAGGAAGTATAGTTCATCACAAAGCATTGACAAATTTCTTCTCTTTGGCCTATATCAACAAGTAATTATGACCATTCCACCATGATTGTACATAAAATTTTAATTAAAGCACAAAAACTATTCTACAGCGATGAATATTTTCTACTGTGTTATCGATTAATTGGTCATCTCTTTTAGTTAGGAATAGGAAAAATTTACAATAATAAATCAAATTGCCAAATTATTATAGCTTAATAATTTGCACATATTGATTTAGGCAAATTGTCATTTGTGACGTACAATTCGTCACATACTTGTTGTGAACTCTCACAAGCTGCAAATAAGTGACAAAGAAAGTAGTAGAGGTCAAAAGCGAGACTTCCGATTTATTTAGTAGTCATAGAATATTTTAGCAAAAAATTGTATTCCGTCAATACAGTAAAAAAATGAAAGAATTACTCTTCGAGCTAAGATGGTTTACGTTGAATATTACTTTAGCTATCATTTACAACATTTATATATTTATATATGTAACAAAAAAGTTTAAAGAAGAAATGACGTAGGAATTGGTGGTTGCTTTTTTTTTGTGATGAGAATGTTGATTGAATTTCAACAATTTTAATAATACATTGTAATAGTCAAACGACAAATATTCAGGTAAGAAATTTTAGGAAAAAATATTATTTGAACTATTTGTCTTACTGTGTTTAATCTGGTAGATGATTAATAATTTAAATGCACACAGGTGGCCCTCTTCAAATTTTCATTTTACTTGATCTGAACCTGACACCCGAAATAAGACTTCAGCTAATGAACTTGATCATAAACCCGACTGACTCAATGTGACTTACTCGAATGTTTACGGTTCAACAGTCAACAATGTCCATTATCTTTAAATGACTTGATAAAAATAGACTTGAAAAATATCAAAACCCGAACTTACCCAATCCAACCATACCTAACGCAAAATTTTGAAATGATACGGCTCAAATTGACCCGATCACCAATAACCTAGTTAAGACGATTTTGTCATATCTATTTTTTTACTAGTTCCAAAAAATAAAAAAAGTTTAAATAACCAAAATAAACCGAACTTAATTTTTTTTTGTATCGATCAAACCCTACAAGACATGTCAGAAACTAGTTTTCTGTGAAAAGTAACATAGTTATAATTTCAATCCTACAATAAACTCAATTAAATGTAGAATTGTAATGATCTGCCTTGAGCCGTTGACATAAATTATCCCCAACCAAAGTACGGAGTACATAATTAGTACATTGAAGGATAATGTGTACTTTGACATGAATAGCCCATTTAGATAAGTTGTCCGCATTTATTCAATCTTTTACTTTAAATCTAGCTTGCTGTTTTAGATCTCCTTTAATACGGGTACATCTGCTTTAAGATTAAAGCGGTTAAATCATATGACACTTTCATAAATGAAAGAATTGGAGTATTTTAGTAATCGCAATGGATCCAATTTTATCTAAACTATCTTATTTAGCTCGTTTTAAATTTAAGATAGATATATCTATTTCAAACAAGGATATGTGTTCTAATTTTAGGTCCAATTTAGTGCCTTACGCAAAGGCCCCTGTTTACCTCCCCACATACACTCACTCTTTCATCAAATAGGGTCCGCCATTGTTCCGGATGGTTCCCCAATATTTGGGGTACCTCTAGTTTTAGAGGAGGTTCCCAACTAAAAGCGCGCGGGCACACACACACACACATTTTTTATTTATGCATATGAGGAGATTCCCAATTATGTGTATATTAATATAGTTGGGGAACCCATTATTGCATAGATGTAGTTATGAGATGGTGAGGGTAGATAAAAACGTTAGTGGAAAATGAGGTGGACGAAAGAGAAAATGGGGTGGCCCATATTTTATCACTCTTCTTCTCATTCGTCGACCTCATATTTCACTAACTTTTTATCTACCCTCCCCATTTCATAACTACATCTATACAATATGGGTTCCCCAACTATATTATACACATAATAGATGAGACCACCTCATATGAATAAAAAAAAGTGTGTTTGCTTTTAATTGGAAACCTCTTCTAAAATTAGAGGTACCCCAAATAAAGGGGAACCATCCTCAACAATAGGGCATCCCATTTGATGAGAGATGGGGAGCTATAAAGAGGCCTTTACGGAGTATCCGCAAAGGTGAAGTATGACAGGCTAAATCGCACTCCTATCAAAGATAACCAACATGCCTAAACTAATGCAGTAAAGGAAGTCGTGATCGTATCCACATGGAGACTAAAGAAATTCTATTCGCTAATTAATAGTCTGTCTAAGTTACAAATAGGGGTTTTGATTGTTTGTTTTCTAAACTAAAAGTAGTTAATGAAACAGAAGTAAAGGAAGAAAGTGGATTAAAATATAATAAGAGAAATAGCGAAAATATCGGGTTACCAGGTCACGGTCAATGATAGCACTAAAAGGTTAAAATAAACATGGTCTGAAGGGTAAGGGATAGTTCATTTCGGTCTACTGTACACCCTAGAATTACTAATTTAGTTTCGCGCTAATTAGGGCATTCTATTATTCACTGCAAGTCTCTACCTTCTCCATATCTTACGATCTAGGTCAAGGTTTAACAAACTAGTAAATCAGTCACATGCATTTAACTAATTTATTAACAATTAATGCAACTATTAACAAAACAAACCAATAATTTTATCATCGCATAACCGCAATTTCCCTAAATCCTAGCATAAAAGAATTAGCTATGCATAATAGATCTAACGAAATTAATTAAAAGAAATAGGATTGAATTAAACATGATAAAAGAGGATGAATTACTATTGGCAATTTAATCTAATAAGCAAAGAAGAAAGAACAAGAACAAATGACAAAGGAAGAAAAATAAAGAAAAAGGAATTAGAAGGAAGGGAATAAGTTTCAATACTATAGGAAAGGAAGAAAGATTAATTGTCAAATCTCAGATCCAAAATTGCTAAAAGAAACGTCGAATTGCTTAACAGTGTAAAAAAAGATCCGTAAATCTTGTCTATTACCAAAGCTTAAGTAATCTCAAAACTATTCAAACTAATGGGCCGAAAATAGCGAAGTTAATTTGCGGGTAAAACTACAAATATTCGATCGACTGAATTGACTGGTCGATCGACTAAAACACAAATCTCGTCAGCTAAATCCTCCAAATAGTCGATCGACCAAACAAAGCTGTCGATCGACTAAAACACAAAACTAGTCGATCGACTATTAGAGCTGTCGATCGACTATTCCCAGTATTGCACTACAGTCTTCACTCTACTTCAATGCATTCTCTCTCGTTCCCGCGCATGACAAGGTGGCGGTTCCCGAGCATGACTTCATTAGCATTCGGAATGCAATACAAAGACGGGATTTGGCTTGTATTCGCTTCCTTTAGGCCAATAACCTGTACAAAACAAAGAAATACCCAAAGTAGCCGAAACAAGGGAAAAAAGTAGCTTTCGTACTCAAAATAGCATAGAAATGCGTGCAAAAAGGTGGAATAAACGTATGAATTAGACACGCATCAAACCTCCCCAAACCAAACCCTTGCTTGTCCCAAGCAAGCAAAGACTTAAGAAAATAGACTCGCCCAATGGAAGGAAGAAAAAGCTCAGAACTAACTACAATTCTAATGTCTAAACTCATTTAATGCATAAAAGCTAACACCAAGGCACTAAACCAAATGCAAACGAGTTAGATCAATGATAAAAGAAACTGAACCGTCAAGCTTTCAAGACTTGTATATATCGGACTCTCACGGGTTACTCATCACTCATTCAAAGCACATGGTGAGAAAATTTGTAAGATAAGAGAGAAAATAGTCACTCACCTAACTGCGACCTATAAGAGCATGCATGCAATTTAACATGATAAATACCTCTATCGACCGTACATACGCATTCGAACCAACCTGGACCAAGACACATGCCCATGACTTACATAAAGTGTGAGGTGAGGTAATTGGGTAAAAAGGGGCAAAAACTTTGGATATGTGGAGGTAAACCCAAGCTAGTAACCCGCAACCAAATAGTACACTCATCCGCCTTATAAACTCAATTGAAGGATAAATACGATGCCAAATTTAGCACAGCTCAACCCATACTGCAAGACTCACCAAAACGTATAAAAGCGAGCATGAGAGCAAAAATTCTTTTTTCTTTTTCCCTTTTTTTTTCGACACTCAACAACTCTTTTTTTTTCTCATTTTTTTTTCTTTTTTTCGTTCTTTTTTTTTTCACCTTCCTTTTCAAATTAGTAACCATCTTCTAATTTCAAAAATGTAATATCAAACTGACAATTAAAACGTACCCATAACAAACAATTAAACTAGCTTGACAGAGGTAGGCTAATTTTGGATTGTAGTTAAACTTTGGGTCAAAATAGGTCAATTTGGCTAGTAAAGTTCAAGGGTAAAATATGAAAAAAGAGGGTTTGCCTCTCCACATGTGTCACCTTCCACAAACCGAATCCATACATGCACTAAAAGGTAGATGTCATGCTTATGCAAATTAATGTTACATGCCTTATAAGGAGTCCTACTCACATCCTAGATGAAACTGATCATGAAGGTCATTAGTTTATGAAGGCTCTAATTCCTTAGAATGTTTCAGTAGGTTGCCGATATCAAGTCAAGTCTATTCGTTCAGTAAAATTTAATCAAAAACTCGTAGTTTGCGAAAATAATTGTGCATCACGGCATTGACAATGCAAGGCTTAGACTTAAAATAAAAGCAAAGAAGCAGTTTCGTCATTTTTATTCAACCGTTCCGACTCGACCTAAATGCAAAAATAAACATGTTTTGTATTTTTTTTATTTTTCAATTTTTTTGTTTTGGTTTTTTTTCAAATTAAATAAACAATGCATGCAGAAGTGCAATAAATATGAAAGCGAAATGTAATAAATAATGCAGATGCAATACAAGACAGATGGAAACCCTCCTCAAACCAAATCACACAATGACATCATTGTGTTCAGCAAACAATCATCAGCAGCAGCAACAAATAAGGGAAAGGGGTGCAAGACTAGATGCATACAGAAGTAAAATATAGTAAAAAAACTCACAAATATATACAAAGATGACCTCCCTAAACCAGCAGACAACAAGGGAGTGTAAGTTTCTTAAACTCAATATTAGACATTTATAATATCATATTATGAATAGTTTACTCTTAAACTATTAGGATCTTATGCATGCATAACATTAAAACAAAGATAAGAAGAAATATTATTCTTACATTGATTTAAAAGGATTTTGGGCACAAAATAGGACTCCTTCCTACTTTGTTTCTTGAGCTCAAAATATAAGGATGATTTCCTAGTTCTTAGAATAAGAACACTCCAATTAGTTGCACCCAAAACAAACTCCCTTTAATCACTATATTAGATACTACATTAGTATAATATAGTAGTCTCCCTTAAAATAACTTATAATCTAATTACTACACTTAGTAAATATTATTAGTAAGAAAAATGAATTTAAAGTTTATGGTAAAAACTTCTTAAGTTTTGTAGTGTGAGAATGAGGAAAAATAAAGAGAGATAAGTGTCATCTCAAAAATGAGATCAAGTATGAACTAAATAAGGAGAAAACATCTCCTTATTTAGCACTCTTGGACCGGCCACCCATGGGCATGGGTAAGGGTGAATTTGGGTTTTGTGTTAACAAAGCAATAGGTAGGTATCTAGGCTTAGGATTTAATCATATCATCTAATTCTCAATTAGAACACCTATTAACGCCTAAACATGTACCCTACAACCCATATAAACCGGTTTTGCCACTTAATATGGAGTCCATTTTATTTTTGTGATTTTGTCATTTGTCACATATGTGATATGTGACATGTGACATGTAATCTTGCTTATAAAAGTGCATTTAACTAATTTAAATGCAATTTCATAACAAATAAATTAAACTTAACATTTTAAGTCACACTTTATAATTACATGTAAATAAAATGGGTCATCTCATATTTGGTTAATATAATCTACAACAATTTGTAATTATAATCAACCAATTTTGCTTATCTCAAATGTTTCATAAACATAATGCATTCTTAGTAATATAACAATTAAATTACTAAAATGAATCTTATTTAATCACATTAAAATAAGATATAATTCTCACTTTCAATTTAAACTTGGTTCAGTTAAAGGGATTAATTAAACTGTATCGCTATACAATTAATTGATGTATATAATTAGGGGATTGTCCTTTAGGTGTGACCTCAAGGGATCAACTGATCACCACCGTCATACGACAGTAACGTCAAACTCAATTGAGCCAATCGTTACCTATTTATGTTGACCAGTTGACTATAATATTCATCATCCCTTTGTATTCTTATTATTGAGATTTATCATGTGATCGCACTATTGTTGAGGACACTTGCTCCAACAGGGAGGTTGTAGCAAGCTTCTACTAACCATCACTATCCTCCTCCTCCTCCGACTCAGCCTAATCACCCTCATCATTGCCACCTGCCTTCGTGGCTGTTGCTGCGGGATAACCACCCTTCGGATATCGGTAGTAAGAAGGATGGGTCCTATCATGTGGTACTCGACCACTACGGATGTAAGACTCATAGATAGGGAAACAACCTAAGGCTTGGTTCATCTGCACTTGCGCTATCCTGCTACCTAAATCAAGTAGCAAACGGTCAAGTGCCCCTTGATCCATGACCGTAAGGGGCACAAAAGGGGGTGGAGGTATAAATTGGGTCGAAAAACCCGACGGAGGTCCAGTAGGAGCGGGTGTAGATGGTTGTACCGTCTCTCGTTTCTGATCACGACCAGCGGCCCTTCTAGGCACATTATAAGGTAAAAGGTACGAGGGGACAGGTGGTCGAGACGTCTTTTGTGAGACAAAAGGAAGAGGGGTCAATAGGGGCAGCCGCAAGGCAAAGTCACTGAGGTGGCCGTGGAGATCTTCCACGTCTTGTCGTCTAAAAGCCAATTGATGTGACCCAGGAAAAATCTATCGAGCACACAAGCATTATCTAAAAATTGGTCCTCATGACCAACGGGTAACATACCCCTGGGAAAATCCGGAAATAACTGCTTAGCTATATGAGTGACCACCCCCCCATAGTGGATAGAGGTCAAAATCCCATTTGCAACATTAACGAAGTGCTGAACGACGAGATATGCTATATTAAGCAAAAACAGGTGACCAATATCGATATTCAGATAGCCAACTAAGAAATGAAGCTCAGCCGAGTCTAAGTTATTAGCTTCTCTCCGTCCAAAAATTGTGCTGGCAACCAAACGAAGCCAATAACGTATAGCCGGATGATGCACAAATAAACCCTGCTTCCTACCGTTATGGTGGTCAGTAAGCGCAGCCCACAGTGGCTTAACCAATTTTCTAGGGGGATTGAAATTCCCCTCTCCATGAAGACCAAGTAGAACACCAAACGCGGTCATGGAGAAGGTAAAATGTTGATTAAAAAGGTGAAAACGGATGCAAGCGACATTCGCATTAGCCAAAAAATCAGCGAAAGTGAAAGTGAAGCTGCTGAGAAATTCGAGTGTAGGGGATTGATAAGTATATTCCTTCATTTTAACTAAGCCCGAAATCCTCAATCCATTCAAAATTCCATTAACACTATTGTAAAGACCTAAAGCCACTAGCGTGCCGTGATCGAGAAAACGCGAGGAAACAATAGAATCGTGCGAAAGTGATTCAAACCGACGTTTTTGAGTAAGAGACTCAAAGATTACCTCCGGATAGTCTGGTAGACTATCTAAAGGTTCATGTGGTACCATTGCGGTGTTCGGGTCGGCCGGAGCTACGTCGCTGCGTGAAACGCTCGTGTTGGTTGCCTTCGTCGGACCTGCTGCCTGGCGACGGGAAGATTGGCCGGTGGTCATCTTTCGTCTTTTGCCTCCCTCCATAATTTACCTATCACAAGCAAAGTTAAATGGTTAGTGAATGTAATTTTTAAGAATCCCAAATCAATTGAAAACTCAAACCCTAATTTCTTCAATTACCATTATTGGGAAGTAGTAGTGAATGATTGACAGGAATTAAAGCAATTACTTTTACTTGTGTGCGTTAGGAATAGGTAGATGAAGAAGGACATGTGAGATGAGTAAGATGATTTGAAGTGTTTTGTTGAAATAGAAGAAGAAGAATAAGGTGCATGTTAATAGAGCAGTGTTTTTTTTTTTTCAAAAAAAAACTATGTTTGGTCGATCGACTGCAACTTTTGGTCGATCAACTAAATGTGGAAAAATTCGGATTTTGGCACATTTAGTCTATCGACTGAAACTTTTTGGTCAATCGACTACACGTGGAAAACTTCGTGTTTTGGCACATTTAGTCGATCGATAGGACTAGGTGGTCGATCGACTAAATGTGGAAAACTTCGGATTTTGTTCACATTTAGCCGATCGACTTAAAATGTACGTCGATCGACTTTTCTTCTGGAACACGCTGCTTTGGTCTGCAATATGCTCGCTCTTCCCTTCGTTTTGCGAACTTGCGTGACACGAACTCCTATAAAACACCTTTTCAGCAAAATGCTAGTCCGTCATACTCACTTAATACCCAAACGAAATTAATAACAAACACTAATAAGCTAAATTAATAACTAAAAGTAATGCAACACACAAAGCTAAACTAAACTAAGCTAGTAGAAAATAATTCAAACTTACTAGCTTATTACAATCCGGGTTGCCTCCCGGTAAGTGCTGATTCATGAGATCCCGCTCGACCTTGTTACCTCAATTGGCATGCTCATGAATAGGGTCGAAGTATAACACTTCGATCATTCCAATAGAATCCGTGGTTCCATTGTAATGCTTTACTTGGTGACCATTTACCTTAAACCGCTTGCCTTCGGAGTTTTCTAACTTGACTGGCCTAGACTTAGAAACATAAATTACCTTATAGGGGCCAGACCACCCGGTCTTCAGTTTACTAGGAAAAAGGCGGAGTCGGAAATTGAATAGCAATACTTTCTCACCAACTTTGAACTCTCGTGGTATAAGTCTTCTGTCATGCCACGGTCTTGTCTTCTCTTTGTAGCTTCTGGAGCTTTCATAGATATTCATCCGGAACTCTTTCAGCTCATCTACCTCTAACAAACGTTTCTCACCACAAAGTTTATTGTCAAAATTTAATTCATGAATAGCCCACCAAGCCTTATGCTCTAATTCTACAGGCAAATGACAAGACTTACCATAGACCAATCGACATGGCGAAGTGCCAATTGGTATCTTAAATGCAGTTCTATAGGCCACGACGGTGTGCAACACCATATTTTGACAAAAAATTACAAAGTTGTTTTTCTTTAAAATGCATACCCCCATCACTAATAATAACCCGAGGGACACCAAAGCGAGGGAAGATTACCTTTTTAAACAGTTGGATGACAGTCTTTGCATCAAAATGGACCGAAGCAAGGACCTCTACCAAGTTGGATACATAGTCAACAGGGACTAGTATATATCTATTACCTTTCCTAGACGGGAATGGGCCTTGGTAGTCAATGCCCCAGACATAAAAAAGCTAGACCTCTAGTATTCGTACTTAAGGCATCTCATGCCGCTTAGATATATTTCCTGTCCGCTGAAATGCATCACAAGCTACCACAACATCCTTAGCATCTTTAAACATAGAAGGTCAATAAAAACGAGATTGAAGTACCTTAGCCACTATTCGGGATGGACCGTGGTGACCACCATAATATGAAGAATGGCATGCTTCTAGGACTGCCTTGGTCTCCCACTTCGGTATACACCGTCGATAAAGACCGTATGTGCATTCCTTAAATAAATAAGGATCATCCCAAAAGTACTGCCTCACGCCGTGAAAGAAACTCGTCCTTTGCTGATAAGACAAGTTAGGAGGCAATAAATTACCTAAAATGAAATTAGCATAATCAGCATACCATGGAATCTCATTAGTAGTAATAGCCATCAGAATATCATCAGGAAAAGAATCATTAATAGGTAAAGAATCTCCCTCTTCTTGCGATGGTATCCGCGACAAGTGATCGACAACCGAATTCTCAGCTACCTTCATATCTCGAATTTCCAAATCAAACTCCTGGAATAGGTGTATCCACCGCATGAGTCTTGGCTTGGCCTCCTTCTTAGCAAAAAGGTACTTCAGTGCTGCATGGTCAGTATAAATAATAACTTTCGATCCTAACAAGTAGGATCGAAACTTCTCTAGCGCATATACCACAACTATCAATTTTTTTTTTCTGTGGTGGCATTTTTCACTTGAGCCTCATCTAAAGTCCGGCTCGCATAGTAAATTGCACTCAAAGCCTTGTCTTTCCTTTGACCTAGTACCACACCAAACTCAAAATCGCTAGCATCACATATGATTTCGAATGGAAGTTCCCAATCTGGAGCCTGAATAATTGGTGATGTAATCAAGGCACGCTTCAACCTGTCAAAACCAGAAAGACATTCATCATTAAAATTGAATGGGGCATCCTTGAGCAATAAATGTGTAAGTGGTTTAGCAATTTTTGAGAAGTTTTCAATGAACCGACGTTAAAAGCCGGCATGGCCAAGAAAACTTTTAACTCCCTTAACATTTACGGGAGGTGGTAATTGCTCTACCACTTGAACATTTGCCTTATCGACTTAGATGCCTTTGTCAAAAACTAAGTGCCCTAAGATAACTCCTTCGTTGACCATGAAATGACAGTTTTCTCAGTTTAGAACCAAGTTAACCTCGATACACTTCTGCAAAACTTTATCAAGATTAGTCAAACATGTATTAAAATCACTCCCATAGATGCTGAAATCGTTCATAAACACTTCCATTATCGACTCGATATACTCAGCAAATATCCCCATCATGCACCTTTGGGAGGTAGCTGGGGCATTACACAATCCAAATGGCATTCTGCGATGACCAAAAACACCATGTGGGAAAGTAAAAGTCGTTTTTTCCTGATCATCTGGGTGGATAGGGATCTGATAGAACTCTGAGTATCCATCCAAATAGCAAACGAATTTATGGGAAGCTAACCTTTGTAGCATTTGATCAATGAAAGGAAGGGGAAATGATCCTTTTTTGTGGCAACATTTAATTGTCTATAATCAATGCACATTGGCCATCAAGTGACAACTCTAGTTGGTATTAATTCATTCTTATCATTTTTTACCACTGTAGTTCCTCATTTCTTCGGGACTACCTGAACTGGACTCACCCATTTAGAATGACCAACAGAATAAATAATACCTACATCTAGCAATTTGATTACCTCTGCCATCACAACATCCTGCATTTTCGAATTCAACTTACGCTGACCTTGTCTTCATGGCTTATTGCCTTCCTCTAACTCAATCCTGTGCATAAAAATGTCAGGATCGATTCCTTTCAGGTCATCCAAACTGTAACCCAAAGCCTTCCTGTTCTTTTTATGAATATCCAGCAAAGCAGTTAGTTGGTTATTATCAAACTTAGCACTAACAATGACTGGGTATTGCTTAGAATCATCTAAAAACATATACTTAAGATGAGAAGGAAGAGGTTTAAGTTCAGGTGTTTTTACCTCTACAACATAAGGAGTATCTACCAACCTTTTCACCGTTTCTCCTTCAGCATTTGTGAGATCACGACATTCTAAAGCGTCTTCTAGCATCCCCAACACAGCGTCATTGTTCTCCGGGTTATCTGCACATGCATCCAAAATCATCAAAGCCTCTAACGGGTCCCTAATCAGGGAACCCGACCAAACATAAAAAACTGAGTGATCAATTATATCAATAGCATAACAAGTGTCCTCTATCATAGGTTTGGCAAGGGTATTTGTCAGATTAAACGTCACTTTATTACCCCCTACCTCAAGAGTCAAGTGTCCATGCTTGACATCAATAATAGCTCCTACTGTATGTAAAAATGGCTTCCTTAAAATTATGGGAATCTGGGTATATTCGGCCATATCTAACACAATAAATTCTACAGGTATAAAGAATTTACCTATTTTAACAGGAACATCCTCTAAAACACCTAGGGGTCGTTTAACTGCTCGGTCAGCCATTTGTAAATTAATGTTGGTAACTTTGAGGTCTCCCATTGAGTTTCTCGCAAACTGAATAGGGCATCACACTAACGTTTGCACTCAAATCACATAAAGCTTTATCGATCACATGGGTGCCTATAGTGCAAGGAATTGAAAAACTACCTGGATCCTTTAATTTGGGTGCAGACTTGCTTTGTAGGAGTGCACTACACTCTTCTGTAAAAGCAATGGTCTCTATTTCATTGAAACTTCTCTTACGAGTCAAAATATCTTTCATAAATTTTGTGTAAGAAGGAACTTGGGAAATTAACTCAGTAAATGATACAGTTACCTGAAGATTTTTGACTACCTCCATGAATTTACCGAATTGCTGCTCGATCTTTGTGTTCTTTAATCGTCCCGGAAATGGAACCTTGATAACAATTGGCGGATCAGAAGTTTTGTTCTTCTTTTGGGCAGAATTGGACGTCTTATGCTCGATCTTTGTGTTCTTTAATCGTCCGGAAATGGAACCTTGATAACAATTGGCGGATCAACAATTTTGTTCTTCTTTTGGGCAGAATTGGATGTCTTATCAGCAGTAGTAGATGTCCCATTAGAAGCTGTAACAAATCAGCGTCGTCAACATGCGAAATAGTCGATCGACCATTTAGACCAGTTCATTTGTCGATCGACTTTTCTCATCCAATTCAGCCCCAGCTTCAGAAATTTTAGTCGATCGACTATGTGATATTTTCTGTTGGACTTAATTTATAGTTTTGATAATTACATGTGCTTACTTGATAATGTGCTTTACTCGATATATCATATGCGTATAATTGTGTGCTTTAGTCTTATTATAGCTAGCAACAATTATGAGAAGAAAGATCAAAGTTATAAGAACTTCGGGCATAACTTTGACAAGTTCTGTGAGACAAAGTTATAACAACTTCAGGAATAACTTTGGAAGGTTATTACATGAAAGTTATAGTTACTCAGTCATAATTTTAAAGAAAATCGCTTCAAGCAAGATCTACCTCAAATAGCACAAGACTCAAGATGGAGAGTCTTTGTGATCAAGATGAAGAGATAATCCGTATACTGAAGATCTTTGTGAAGATTAGATAGTATAGGTCGTCATTCGGTAACTATTCCACTCGAGAGGTTTTATGTTCAAAGTTATAGCTTTAGTCTATAACTTTGGATGATAAATGTTGATCCATGATTTTGGAAATAAAATGTTTTTAAATGTTTTCAAAAGTGAAAGAGTATTTTTATATTTATCAAAAGTTTTAATAGAGAATACATTTATGAGATTTTATTGGTTAGTAATACAACTTATGGGTTGTCATGCTACCTAGGGTTTCTAATATATTCTATCTTAATTTGTTGTTAACCTAATAAGCCCACCTAGGGTTTGAGCCATCTAGGGTTTCGTGTAAACCAAGGGATTGTGCCACCTAGGGTTGCGTGCCTCCTAGGGTTTCGTGAGACTAGGGATTTCGGCCTCCTTGTGTTGTTTCCCTTGTTTACCTAATCTAGGATTCTACTATATCTTTACAACAATATTTTGAGATATAAAGATAAATATATTTCTATAAGATAAACCAAATAATATTTTGAGATAAAGATATTTCTAAAAGATAAGCAAATATTATTTTATGATATTAAGGATAAATATCTTTCTTAAATATTAAGCTAGGGTTTTAGGTCTACTATACTTCTATTACTATAAATACTCCTTCACATATTATTTTGAAACACACGAAATATATACGAGTACAACACGACACACACATACTTGAGAGTACTTTCCAAAATCGTTTTAAAGCAAACCTTTGAGCAAAATATGTATTATTTTTAGTGTTTGTTTTTCAAAAGAGTCGTGCATCAATTATTATTAATCGCTTGCGTGAGATACGTTATTGGATAATAGTACATCATTATAAGCTTACAATTCTTTAACGGGAATCTGTGTGAGTTATATTGTACTTTCTTATTAACGTAAGATAGTATAGAGTATTTAGCGATACTCACCTTGACTTATAATCATAGTGTTGATTATACGAGTGGGTTGATAATTTTTGTAATCCGTAGAAAGGTACTAAGAATTATTAATCGAGAATCTGGCTCAACTCCAGATTTTGAACAACCATTAACCATTTGAAGTGCTTCAAGGTTAAGGCTTCATGGTTGGAGACAATATTATCTAGCCCCTTTGTTGCCTTCTGGTAATAAGGTTTCAGAAGTGAAGGGGAAAGAGATTAGATAAGGACGTGGAAGGGGTAGGTAAAGTAAGAGAAGGACAAAAGAGGAGGCGGGGGAGGATGACGAAAGGAATGGTGTATAAATTGCAAAAACAATGATTCTTTGGGCTGTGTAACTTAGATTAGTGTGAATATACTTGAGGAATACACTATAGTCTCGTAAATATCATAAACAATGATTCTTTATTCATTTGGTGTAGGTTCCACCCCTTCTCATTATGACATAAAGCCCACTGATAAGCTGGCGGGCTTCGCCACCCAGTTAAGAGGGTATCTTCTAATAAGTAGAATAAGGCCATGTTCTTTTGGACTTAAAGTCACCCCCTTAAAGTTCAATTCAAATTCTATAAGTTCAGTTCACAAAAGTTTAGCAAAATTAAGTTTAGTTCAGTTCAGTTCAGCTCCAATAAATTCAGTTCAGTTCAGCTCCTATAAGTTCAGTTCAGTTCAACTTCTATAAGTTCAGCTCCTATAAATTCAGGAAAATTAAGTTCAGTTTAGAAATTTTAACTTAACTTATATTAAATTATTTATGTAGACTTGTTAATAGCTTATTAATTAAAACTAATATGTTTTTTTTAAGACGATCCACCTTTATATATGAACTAACTTATTCATTTAATGCTTTTATTTGAGTTTTCTCTTCATATATTAGACCGTTTCACGTTTTTTATTGTTAAATTAATTAGTTATATAACATTCATTAATCTATGCCTTCAAGTTAAATTGATGATCGTTTTATAGTTATGAAAATGAAGACTCATATTAATCATCCTAAAATTTTGTAAATAACACTAATCTTTGGGTTTAATGTACAACTATATTTATTAGGACAAATATTTGGCAAGAAAGATGGAGATGGAGAAGAAAGAGACGAGGAAAAGGATAAAATGAAAATAGATGATTAAAAAAGATGTAATAAGTGAATAACATTATTTGTATAAAGAGAGAATTTTATTCTCTTATTTTGTATTTTACACCATATTTTTTTTGTCAATAATATCTTGAAAAAATAAAGATAGTAATAATAATAAAAATGTAACAACCCGGATTTCACAACAAAGGAAATGCATAATAATAAATAATTCATCAGAGTATAAAGATGAAAGTAGGGTCAAGGTGGCGGAAACACCTGACCAATCCGGATCGCTACTAAATCCAAAACTAAACTATTACATTATTAATATTCTCTAAGGAAACCTAGAATCCTAAACATATTATTGATCTCGCCACAATTCTCTCCAGCCCAACATCCAGACAAGCAGCATCCAAATTCAACCTGAGAATGGGGGTCGACAATCAGTCGGGAGTAACTAGATGCTCTCCCAGTCATGTTAACAACAGGCTGAATTAATCAACAATAAATAATACCTGAAAATACTCATGAACGACATGTGAAGAAATTATTAAGCATGTCATAATATAATCCTCATAAATCATCAATAACAGGATAAGAACAACCGACATGGGAGTGTATAACAACTGCCTCCACTTACCAAGCATAGCGTATAGAACGAACGTTGTTAGAGCGTATAACAATTGCCTCTAACTGTCAGAGCGTATAACAACTGCCTCTGAACGGATGGAGCGTATAACAACTGCCTCCATCGGTGTGGACCCTATAACAACTGCATCCACGGTACTATGTATAGCGTATAGCAACTGCCTATATGTCTAAGACCTGGCCAAACTCTCGATGCATTAACTGTACACCAAACGACACACGGGAACCAGAGCCTATAACAACTGCCTCTAGCCAATCCCGAACATAGACCTACGACAAATCCCCAAAGG
Organism: Heliosperma pusillum; assembly: GCA_022085475.1. Classification (NCBI taxonomy): domain Eukaryota; kingdom Viridiplantae; phylum Streptophyta; class Magnoliopsida; order Caryophyllales; family Caryophyllaceae; genus Heliosperma; species Heliosperma pusillum. Next base: position 53,820 of record JAIUZE010071051.1, read on the forward strand.
GTAGCGTTTGCTCATTCCGATCGGTATTTAACTGATACCTCTTGTCATCTATACAACTAGCGTATAAACCATAAACCACAGTACAGTTTAACTGACTGTACAAACATGTGAATAACATCACAACTCATAACATAACAGTATAACCAACTGAACTATTATATCGAAAAGAGTAACCAACAAGATATAAACTCACAATATTATAGTATAACTAACTATAACACAACATATGAACAAGCACATAGGATCAAAGGTTATAGTATCTTGAAGTATAACATTACACTTTAGAAGTCACGTTACAGTTCGAGCTACCATAACATCAAGCATAGAATCATGTATATATTCAACGTTATATATAGTACCTCTTACTATAACCTTCACTTAACCCTAATGAAGTTATAGTAACTTCAGCTATAACCTTAGTTAAGCTTGTCACGTTATAGTATCATCAACTATAACCTTCACTTAACTTCAGCAAAGTTATAGTACTTTCAGCTATAACTTTCACTCAACTTTAGTGAAGTTATAACAATTCAACTATAACCTTAGTTAAGCGTGTCAGATTCTATTATCGTCAACTATAACCTTCACTTAATTTCAGAAAAGTTATAGTACCTTCAGCTATAACTTTCACTCAACTTTAGTGAAATTATAGCACTTCAAGCTATGACATTATGCGTGCGAGGTTATAGTATCATCAACTATAACTCTCTTCCGTCACGGGTTAGTCCTCTATAACACCATCGTCGAGGGGTTAACTCCACGGTACAAACCGCCATATCACCACAACGAGTCTTGTTATAGTACACCACACCATAACGTCACTTTCAAAGTTACAGCTCAAATAAGTAAAATCAAGGTATCTTACATGCAAATTTATAGTTTAATAAGCTATAACCTTAATGATGTAAACCAAAACCCTAATTAACAAAATAAAACCCTAATCAACAAAACCCTAGCCTCTCCTCTCAAGGGAGGCTACGACAAACCCCACGATCCCTTCTTAGGGTCGTGAATCACCAATGAAGGCTAGGGTTCGAATCTTGAACCCTAGTTCGCACCACAACGACAACATGATATTTTAAACAACAATTAGATATACATTTTAAATAAAAACATCAAACATGTATAATAATTACTACACACGCATCAAATCATATAATCAATCCTCATTCATGTTAATTAATTCACTTTCTATAAACATAATTAAAGATAAACACCTAGTTACCTTTTATTACGCATAAAGACTACACTTCAATAAGAATCTCCATAAAATCGCCAATTAATAGAATTCACCTTCTTTACCCATCAAAACAAGAACCCTAAAGGTAAGGTATAAACTCCATACAATCGAGTCCCTTAAAAATCTAAGGAAAATAATATATTGTAAAGGTAAGAGCCAGGATTGTAAATATATAATTTATCTTTGCATTTGAAAGGAGGAAATATTCATAACAATGGAGTTAAAAGAGAGAAAAATGAAAATAGAATAAGAGAGGAAAATCACGGCAATTGTACGTAACAAAAAGGATTCAGCAACCTAGTAGCTAGGTTATGGATTCTATTTATAAGAAGATTTAAGTGGGCTTTTGATCCATTAGCTCACAAGCTAAATAATCCAATTACATATAAGGTTTAAAATAATTAAAACGCTTGGAGAGTTTATATAAAAGAATGAGTTAATAAATTAAAATAGTAAAATCGGACACGAACACTTTAACCCATCCAAAATTAGGCGAAATCGAAAATAACAAAATAGAGATCGCATGCGTTAAATACGCATTAAATAATTAAACTCGCAAAATACTTATTTTAATAAATAAATTTCCGGATAAAATTTATTATAAAAATACGGGGTGTTACAAAAAAAGTTAAGTTAAATTAATTTAAGTTAAATTCAGATCGTAGACGTTATGTTCAGAAACGTTCAACTCCTATAAATTCAGTTAAGAAAAGTTCAGCTTCTATAAATTCAGCTCCTATAAGTTCACTTCATTTGAACTCTTATAAGTTCAGTTCAGTTCAGCTCCCATAAGTTTAGAAAAGTTCTGCTCCTATAAGTTCATTTTAGAAAACATCAAATCCTACAAGTTCAGTTCAGAAAAGTTCAGCAAAATTCAGCTAAAAAAATGGCGCCTAAGTCCTTATCAAAACATCCATCATAAAAATGGTTTTACTA